>CAOKZL010000770.1:542500-655405 GCA_948472985.1 Iguana delicatissima
CACAGTGTGCTGTTTATCATACAGATTGGACACCTCATTCTAGATCCAAGATCTTTTCCTCAACGCTGGGAGCTGTCCTTTCAGCACCACAAAATTACTGCTTGAAGTTGCATTGCAATTTTTTTTTTCCTTTATCACCTGGAGCTTTTCTTTCAGCACCACAACATTGCACTTAGACTTTTTAAATGGCTGCCTTCCTCTTTGCACTGAAGACCAATTTCGTCTGCACTTCCAGTTATTGCTATTACCTGTAGGACTTCCAATCCTATTTCACCCCCACCACTCCACCCCTTTCTACAAACAGTTTAAAACTATCTATTTCTGTGGAAGTCATTTTTCTCATTGAATGATCAGAAACAAAGATAAATTCTAACCTTTAACGGCTCATTCCGACTCATTGCTTACAGTAGATCTAAGCTCTTTTTTCTGCTTATTCGACTCCTTCCAGCTTCCCATCACATCTGTAACAAACTTTTAAAATATTGCCACTCCACCATGCACAAGCCTTCCTGCACAGTAGAGATAGATTATTCCATCACATTCAGATGGTTAACAGAGGTTAGCAAGTCCTGTATTTATATATCTATATATTTATATCGCTTTCTAAGAAAGTGCATATTAATGTTTACTTTAAAAGAATGTGTAAATGGTGCTATCAAGAAATCTGATAAATTTTATCCCAGTTTTTTGTGTACCAGTTCAAATGTATGAGATTTATTTTTCTATTGGAAAAAATAAACAGTCTTAAAGCATTAAATTGGTAGATTTTAGTAATTTAACAGTGAATGTAATCCCTATGTCAGAGTTTCATTGGAAATTGTCATGTTGGGTCACACAAATTACAGCACACATACTGACAACTTTTGCACAATTTTATACAAACATCCCCCTTTACGGTTTTCCCCAATGCAAAGTGTCTACAAGATCAGGAATCTATGAAATCTGAGGCAGACATGCTTGAAGAAAAGCTTTATTACAACAGGAAAGCATTGGTCACATAGTGAGACTGGTGGTTCTTCTAATGGGCAAAAATAACTTTAATCTGTATGTGTATGGTGCACAGAATCCCATACTTGTAAAGTACCGCATGTTTTGTTAAATAATTTTAAATCTTCACTGGGAGGAAAATGATTTTAGCCTTAATTATCTTAAAGTTTTTTCCTCCTTGATTCTGCTTATTTTCTCATAGGCATTAATATACATAGTTAGCTGCAGTTGTATGTCAGTGCCATTTATACAATTGGTAAGTATTATTGGCATTTAAAGATTCTCATAAGAATGTATAACAGTTCATTAAAGGTTCATGGTACTTAAGGTACTAAATATCAGAAGTCATAAATACTGTATGGCCTGTATCTTTCAAAAATTCAGTGACATGAATTAAGTTTACATAAAATATAAAAACAGTTGGAACTAAGAAAAATCAACTAGAAGGATTATTACTGGAATGTTTCCTACATGGGTATTTAGAAAAACAAAAGTTATCTAGCCATGTGCATTTTTTTAATAAATAGCTTTATATTGTATTATTGATATAGGACAGTTGTCCTGCTATAATGGGAGTCTCTAGATAGTGTTAATGTGAAAGCCTAGACGTTTTAATACATTTAAGTGGGTCTGAGGCATATATAACTATCTATTTTGGCAGTGCTCTGGAAAAATGCCTATTTGTATTTCTTTTATAAAAACATATGTTTATTTTTTATTTAAATTATATTGAATGTGTATATATGGGTATATAACACCTGTTTTCACTTTTCAGTTTTATGGAAGAAACTCAAGATTCATCATAATCCAACAGTCTGTTCTGTGTGCACATGGAAAATTGCTCCCTTTCAAAATGGCTCCCTTTCCCCTTTTTTAAATAAAAAAAAGCGGATTCTGTGTGCACGTGCTCTTTTCCTAAGGCAAGGGAAGGCAAATGCAGCTGTTCAGATGTTCCTGGGCTGCAGCTTCCAACAGTCCTAGCCAGCATAGATAATGGTGAGAAATTCTGGGATTTACAGTCCAGAAATGTCTGGAAACTCATTTTGTCCACTCCTGCTCTGTTATAATGAATAAGGAAGGTCAGGTAGGCAAGAGCCTATGTGTTCTTTAGTTCCAGGGAGCCAAGCATCACAGTACCTCTCTCATAAAAATGAATAGTGAAATATGGTAGATGTTCATATTGGTTTAAAAGAATCTATTAATGTATGTACTCTCCAACATTGCAACTGAAAGGTGATTGCTCTGGATTATGAAATGAGGAAATATTCTTATTCATTGGAGCTCTGCAGTAATAGATAGAAAAATGCATTCACATTTTCTATCACGTATGTTCTTCCCATTGCTGATAAATCATAATCAGGAACAATTCTTTGGATGTTCCAATGGTAAATTATATTATTTGCAATATTATGAACAAGATTCTAAATTCTCCACTAATAATCATGAGCTCAAAGGGAACAAACCATCCAAAACAAAGGAAGTACTGTAAATGAAAATAATACTCAGTGTCAAGAGGGCATTGTGCAATATAACCCTATTTGTAGTAAACTATGAATATAAAGGAGAACAGGTTGTTATTTTTCTATATCACAATACTAATATGGTCATAACAGATTTCTTCTTTAACATGCAATGTTGAAGTGTTGCAATTTTTAAACATGTCTACATTATGTAATGCGACTAAGACTAATATTTGCCATTTGCTGAGAAGGAAAATTAAACGTGTAACTGATGGTGGCGGGACCATGTGGCACTTTTAAGCAGTGATAATTTGTATGAATTTACATATTAAAATAATCTTTAATACTGAATGTGCTTGTATTAACTGTTTTTGTTTTTGTTTTTTGTTTTTTTGTTTTTTGTCTACACAGGAAAAAAGCGTTCTAAGCAATCAAATTGTTGTTATTCTAGATTAGCAAGATTAATCTTAGAAAGGCGCAGAGGTCTTGAAATCCACTGCTCATAACTGACAAATATACTTACAAGTTCTCTGGGAGATTTCTTCCTCCTAGAAAACAATTGTGGTGACTGGGCATGTCTTGAGATCCTATAATACCAGGCATATGATTACCTGACTCATAATATCCCATATTATGCCTTACACATAAATACCTGAGCTCTGAGTTTATTTTGGTTTAACAAAAACATGCTTGCAAAACACTATATGTATTGGATTCTGGATTTAAACATAATTATGAAGGAGAGGTTGCATATATATAATAGGCAATAAATCAGAAATTAAACACTGATCTAAAATTTAATTAAAGTTATAATTTTACAATTTCAATAAAAGTATATTAGACATGCAAAAAATAAAAAGTTACAAATTTGCTCACAAATTCAAGAAAATAGAAAGACAATTCAGTTTGTACAGAGGAATTTAAGTCAGAGAACAACTTTAGTTTTCCCAAGACTTTCATCAAGTAGCACATACAAACACTTTCTTTCCAGACAGTCCGCAAGCAGGTAGTTCACATGCACTGCAAAGTCACACTCTGTATGTGCAGGATTTTCTTTCACAATGAAGAGCAGGACATTCCAGTGTCCACAGTGCTTTAATTTGTCTTCCAAGTGTCTCCTAAAATCCTTAATATAAATGTCACTGAAAACAAAAAGATAATAACACAGAGTATCCATGGGTAATTAAAATATTAATATTTAATATGTGCACTTAAAATGACCAAGTAAATGGTATGACATCTAACATAGTACTGATGGAAGAATATTCACCACCACCACCTTTTTTTCCCCAGCAGTCCAATGTGCTTGAAAACATTACACAGATGATCAGGCCACTGTCCTGAATGTGGTGGATTATTGTGCAGAGGGTTGAGGGAGAAGGGAGTCCTTAAAAATTGTGCAGTGTCACTTACCACGAGTGGGAGCGCTGCGTAAGTTTCACAAATTGAACAGTTTTCAGGGATCCCTGAAGCCTACCGTGCCACATTCTACCCCATTCACCAACCTTCTTTGATGCTTTCTGTCTTGCATTTTCTTATAAACAAGTGAGGAGAGATAATATAGAATATCGCAAGCGCATATGGTCTGTTCTTTCGTCCATGCTTGATGTGTTGTCAAAGAAATATGGTTCCTTCTTGGCTTCCATTCACAAAATATACAAGAAATAGAAATATGAAAAGAGGATGCACACGCACGCACGCACGCACGCACACACGCAAGTCTCTCAATATTTTTATCAAGAAAATGGAATTTGGTGATATGTAGATTCAGGCAAGTAAACATCTTATTTCCTAGATTTAAAGGAATGAAGTTATATCATTGAAAGGGTGGGGATTTTCGTGAATTCTTGTTGCTATCCTCTTGTAGGCAAGCAGTGTCATCTCAGCTGTTTGTCTAACAATGGATGTAGTAATCATCAGTGAATGTAAATAAAATATCCTTCCCTCCCATATTTCCATAACCATTCCTGACAACTACTGGGACCAACTTTTACCAGCCAAAAAAAAATTAAAACTGGGATGAAGTCAACAATTAATTCCATGTGCTTCCTTATGTGCGAGAAAGTTCCCATTTAAAACTGTGCACTGTAGAAACTGTTGGGTTATTCAGACTCATTGCCTTATGTTTCACACATCTATGAGAAAAGAAGAAAATTTAATACTTTTCATGAATTATCACCAAAGTATTGCATGTAGAGTTCCTGTTTCAAGATTTCAGCCAGCCAGCTTATTCTATTCCAAAAGATATTTAGTATGCTGTAACCACTAAGAACATCAGTCTCTTCATTGGGTTTATGTGACATTTTGTTTTTTGACACCCCAAACTGTATTTTTTGCAAAATGTGAGGATCCTGTTTCTTGCTGGCTCCATTTTGTCTACAAGCCTGTTGATGTTTTGTCAGTTGAAGTCAATATTCAAAGAAAGGAGTGATACTGAAATGAACAATACAACATTTTTCAAAGTGGAGGTAAAACCAGTTTAATATATTTTCTTTTTAATCAACAAAAACCAGAAATATGTCTAAGAGATATCACCCACTTGTTTAATTAAAAAAAAAAAAAAACCCAAGAGCCTGCATCATGAGATGGAGTTATGATGGTGGAGCTCCATCATCATAAATACATCTCTTGGCCTGACTCCCTCCCAAAAAACTTACCTTTTAAAAAGCCTTGCACTTTCTGCCAAAGTCTTTTCCAAACTGCTAGAGAGCAATCCAGTGAATGAAAACCTCCCACTCTTCTCCCAGCAGCAAAATATTTTGGTACTATCAAAGATACTGTCATAAAGCTCCTTGCTCTCTTGTTGTTGTGTGCCTTCAAATTGTTTCTAACTTACAGGTTTTGGTTTTTGTTTTTGGCAAGATTTGTTTGGAGGGGGTTTGCCTTTGCTTCCCTTGTAGCTGAGAGAATGTGACTTGCCTAGTGTCAGCCAGTGGGTTTCCATGGCTGAGTGGGGATTCAAACCCCATTCTCCAGAGCCCTGCTCCAATACTTAAACCACTACATCATGCAGGCTCCCTAGCACTTTGGAAAACCCTCCATTGGCAGAGTTGCCAGGCTTGTACAATATGTTTCAGGGAGCACTTTCAGTGCACAGGAGCAAGACCATAACTGTAAACCTCCCAAAACTGCATGCTTGAAATTCTGTCTTATGAATTTGCCCATACAGAACAGGAGGCCAGTCATAATGTTTGGCTTTTTAAACTCTGATGGTTCTATTTCATAAGAAGCTTATAAGAGACCAATGAGTAAAACATATTCATTTTTTGATTCCAGATTATTCCAAAGATGCACAATTTACAATACACAGACACATACATAGAGAAAACTTGTTTTAAAAATCATTTTCAAGGTTGCTTTCCTGAATTGGCCCCAAAATTTGAACAAGGGCAGTTGGGTCCTCCAGAAGAAAATAATATTTTTCCTTTACTCACTTTTTTCCCCTCAAAAAGAGCCGCTAGTATCACATCCTGTTAAATCAGATAATGTAGTCCAGTTGAACCAGTTACAGCTTATGATGTTAAGCTTGAAATTTTCTGCCTTGTTCTGATATTCACTCTAAAAATTGGAGCAGATGAGCAACCAAACTGCATTGAAATAAGACATACCATTATTATACAATCAGTCTCTATCATTCTAATTGTAACTATATTTCAGTGTATTGTAAACTCTGAGTGAAAATTATTCTCAGACAATAAGTTGAAAATTTGGAAATACCAATAATGAAAGTCTCAATAAATGTATTAAATCTGGTTTTCACTGTTGACTAATGAGAATAATCCATATAATTCATTGCAGTGAAAATTATTCTCAGACAATAAGTTGAAAATTTGGAAATACCAATAATGAAAGTCTCAATAAATGTATTAAATCTGGTTTTCACTGTTGACTAATGAGAATAATCCATATAATTCACTGCTATTGAGCCCCTAACCCAGTAGTTCCGGCAAGGATGGGCAGCTCTAAAGAACGCAAAAATGATATCACATTTTAAAATATAAATCCTATTCCAAAGGCTAAAAAAAAAAATAGACTGCACATGGTATTGTAGTTATCCCATCATGTGATTGCTTACCATATAAATGTTGATCCTGGATTAGCACAGCAACTCAAAGGCAGAAAACCAAAATACCATTAGTCCACCCGCAATGGATTGCTGATCCAGAAACTAGAAGGAACATTTCTGGGAACATAACAACACTACAGACAGCAGCACCACTGATGATGCACCTTCCTGAAATCTGGTTTTCTCTGGTTATTTCTCCTTTCACACAGTGAAGGGAAAAGAAAAAAATGTAATTTTTATTTAACACAATGCATTTAAATCAATGTTACTTGTATATAACTTTATATTTATTGGGCTCTACGACAGATCACCTTATATAATTGTAAATTGGTAACAATAGTGACAACAGTAATGCATCCTCCTGTTTCAATCAGCAGATAGTTTTAACACTTTTATTATACATTTCAGACATTCATTCCTCCTTATGTTAACACAATAATTTCATGAATTACTCTTTGTAAGAAATGTCTTTTGGTTGTATCTTAGTTTTATTTCAGTTTTATGCTGAACATTTGATGAACTTTCTGCATTTATGCATTTTAAATTAATCTTTTAACAATAAAAAGTAAAGAGCTAAACATTGGAAAGAGGGAATTATTAGTTTAAAAAAAGGCAGAAGAAGGCATAACATGATTCATACAGAATTAACACAGAAGGATGTTGCATGATAGATGTTTTTTTTGGTACCTTTAATACTAGGAGGCTTATATGGATAGTTTATCTGGAAATTGTCAAGACTGATACCAATAAAGTTGTTCTTGTTGAAAATAATGTTGGTGATGGTGATGATGTCAAAAATGAAAAAGAATTTACATTTTCACTTTTTTTTTTTAAAGAAAGGTTCCAGTTAACATGCTTAATTATTACACTGACAAGAGAATGAAGAATTTACTGAAGTCATCTCTTTGTGGTAATATTTACACCCACACCTCTGGGTATTTTTCAGGGATTGTAAAACACCTTTCAAGGGATGTGGTTCACAGATAATATTTCCTGTGCAGATCCTGCTAAAATTAATGGAAATGGAGCTGAAGTACAACAGTGGTTTACTAAGTCTTAAGCTTACATTCTGTGTGAAATTATATTGGCAAATGGTTTTCAAGGGGTATAATCTTGCTTCCTATGCAAACACTACTGAAACGCACAGGATAGTGCACCATACCTATTCATTTCAGTCAACCTTATACAACACTGCCTCTCAGAAGATGGTGCCTCACCACAATGGTTTAATATTTTTCCTGGTTTCCACTGTAGCTGTTCTGAAAATTTAATATGGTAACCATTTCTTTGTTGTAGTTCATCAACAAAAGAAATTGTAAGCCATCTCTGAAAAATATTGTGATTTTATATTCACTGGTGATAGCAGGGTTTGGTTGTTTCATTGTAGGAATAAATTGCACCTTTTAAAGCCCTAAGATCAAAAAGTCTTACAAATCTACAACAGTTTTTGACACTAATATTCTCATAAATAAAATGTTTGTTCTCCCACTGTAAATAACTGGTGTTTGTATGTGTGAATAAGTGTGTCTGTGTGTGTTTTAATAAAATCGTTGACCATACATGAAAAAGCAGCTTGGTAAGCAATGTATAGATATAGATATTACTTACTGGTATCAAGCTTCTCTTTTTATGGATGGTGAACAAAAATATATATTTATTGATAAAACCCAGTTCGAAGTGCAAACCATTGAAACTGACTGAAAGAGACTTGCAGAGTGAAAAAAAAAATTAAAAAGCCTAGAGAGTTTTTTTAAAAGAAAGAAAGAAAGAAAGAAAGAAAGAAAGAAAGAAAGCGAGCCACATTAACCACCCTGAAAAACTACAGGCAGATAACATTTCATGCAATTAGAACATTATTGTAATATATTATTCTGATATTCTAATATATTAACTATTCACAATCCACAGGAAAGATGGACTCAGGGAGAATAACTATAGTCAAATGGATTAATTGCTTACCTAATTAGGCCTCTTGTTTTTTAAAAAATTATAATTACAGGGTTAGAAATTATCTTGGGTCTCTTCTGCGAGTTTTATAATCCCAACTGTGAAGTCAGTCTTATCCTATAGAACCAGAAGTATAAGAATCACTGTTGATTCAGTATTTTTTGCAGAGGCTGAAGGGGATAAACCAAGTGTTTTCTCCCATAGCCTTCCAGTATAACTTCTTTCTTCAAAATTTGTTCAAAATTGTTCTTCCTATATAGTACTGTGCTTGATTCCGTTAAGTATAAAGCAAACTGTTCTCAGTCACTTGGCACTTAGGTCATTTCTGCACTACACTGTTATAATGCTATTATTCCACATTCAGCATCCTGTGGAATTCTTGAGTTTGTAGTTTACTGAAGCCAAAGACCTCTCTGGCTGAGAATTCTACATGCCCCTCCATCAACTGCAAATCCCAAGATTCCAGTGGATCTTGAAAGTGGAATAATTGCACTATAACAGCGGAGTGTGGAAATGGCCTTGCCTTGCTGTAACCAGTATATTACTTTTAGTGATTCCTGGGAACACTCCATTTAGCATTACCAGATCCCTCTCGAAGATACTCGATTTAGCCATTATTATATCTATAGTGGCAATTTTGTCAATGTTAAATAATAAACTCTGAAAATTAAACAGAGGACATTTTCAAAAAGTTGTGAAGACTGTCACTGGTGTGGAGAAATACAATATACAAACCTAATCGCTGTCACAAAGTTGCACTGTTTAGATTTAAGGAAGATGAATGAGTTAATCAGGTGTTTTCTATCTCTGTAACCAGGGAGACAAATTGTGATCAAATATAAGGAAGATTAATTTGGACGGCCCTTTTAAAGTATTTTATGGAAAATGGCATTCTTAATTACCTAATCAGCTATAAGTGAAATTGTAAATTTCAGTAGAAGATTAAAAATCTGCCTGAGTATAAACTATCCATGTGTGTCCCTATTTCTGCTCCAGACAACATTGTTTTTGATAGCAGTCTTTGCAAACAGAACATTTAGCACTAGCAACAACAGACCCCAAAACTATAACCCAGCTGAATCAGTCTACTGAAGCTCACTTTTACCACATAGTTATATTTTTAAAATTACTTTTTGAACAAATTCATTTCATTTTGAATTCTGTACAAGCCGGTTCACATATTAGTGCTAAACAATACCTCATCATCATCATTGTTTATTGATTAGTCAACTGACCATTCTAAACAATACCTTTTACTATGTTAATGATCAAGAGTCAGCATGATGTAGTCATTTGAGTGCTAGTCTCTGACCCTTGATATCAGGGTTTAATTCCCTGCTTGGCCATGGAAACCCACTGGGTGATCTTGGGCATGTCACACACTATCTGCCCCAGAAAACCCCATGCCATGCCTTGGGGTCACCGGAGTCGGAAACGACTTGAAGGCACACAACAACATACAGATCTGAATGATCATAAAAAAAGTTGCTTCCCACAAGATACCAGAGTTTAGACTGGTATTCAGATGAATAGAAAACAATATATCTCAAAGTCATACAGTGCCAATACAAAGTCTCACACAGAGGCTTCCTGTTTTCTGGGAGGGTGACTCTCCTGTGTTTGTATTGGGAGATTTTCTTCTGAAAATTTCAGGGGTAGGGGAAACACCAGTATGCTTTTTTAAAACTCTGTCCAGGCACATGGAGGACATCCACATATGTCTGAAAACAGTATAATAAATAAGCTCGCTTTTATATTTTGTCCACCATAGTGATTCACGGTTGATCTGTAAGAACCAAGTGGGTTGTGGCAGTCATCCACATGAATTTCATTCATTGTAACATATAGCAAGCAGTGCCCCAATGCATAATGGCCCAAATTGCTGGAAAAGGGAATTGATACATGAATTTGTTTAGATACCATCAAACTATCATTGCACTTTTAGGCACTTTATGTTTTCTGATAAATTAATCTGTCCACTTAAGTTTCCAGAAAGATGGGTGGAAGAAGAGGATATTAATTTGCTTCAGAAGTGTAGCGTCAGTATAATTTGCAATGGCAGATTTGACTGTAATACAAGCAGACACTTTCTTTCCAATTGCTGCAGTGCTCATGATACAGTCAATGAGTGCAAGTCATATAATTGCAACAAATGTTCAATTAAAAATGATGTAAATCTCTGAATGAAATTCTGGAGTATAAAGAGAAATGAAATCTGTGCAATGAGCGCTCAAACATTTTCTTCTAAAAAGGGGGAGGGAACCCACGAATGGTTTGGGAGAAGGAATTTTTTTAATGTCAAAATACTTAAATTAATATTGAGTTATAACAACCATAACAAATGACAACATTGACAGTAGAATCCTACACATGTCTACTCAGAAGTATGTTCCATTGTGTTTGGTAGGGCTTGCTTCCAGGTAAGTGGATATAGCATTGCAGCCTGTACCTATAATGAATCAATGTAGAATACATGGTTCATGGCAACTTTGTATGTGGCATAGGTTAATCTAGCACACTTAGAAGAAAAAAAAAGATTTCTAAATTGAAACCAATTTAATATAAGTTTCTGTATCTGTATTTATTAAGCATTTTTATTCACTACTAGCATATTTACCCAGTGTTGTCTGGAATTTTATTTTCTCATAGGTAACACTTGTTACAAATACCTTAGGAATTACATTACCGTACTTTAGGAATTATATGCGGTTGAAATACACAGATTTGATATCCTCTGTCTGTAATTCCCCAAACTGTGTTGTTCAATACCTGTAACTTTTGCCCAAGGTCCCCAATCCAATCTGTATTCAGAGTTGTTAACATATAGAGGTTTGGTTTCTGAGGGAATACTCTGGCCTCCTCCTTCTTGCTGGTAGGCCTCGTCTCCATAGCAACTGGCCTGAGATCTCTGGCTGAGAATTCTAAAGGCCTCTTCCTAAACTGCCAACTCCAGGATTTCATAGAATCTTCACAGCCGGCCAATCATATGAGGTCTTCTGGCCTCATACAGCCAATAGTGTGAGGTCTTCGCCTGCATGATGCAAATGAACAAACTCACAGACAAACTTTGACTTTTATAGAGTAGATATCCAGAGTGCAATGGAATGATTTATTGAGTTTTAATTGTCTGTTGTTATATTTGTTTATATCCTGCCTTTGTTCCAATCTGGAAATCAAAACAGCTTACAACAATTAAAACAGATACAGTTAAAAGAATTAAATTGTACAAAAAATAAAAATATAATTCAACTAGCAATAAGTTTAAAAGCAAGTAAAACATCCCATTACAAAGAAGACTGACAAATATAAACAACACAGCACATGAAAGAGACTTTCCCCCATATTGGTCAGACTTCAAAGGCTAGCTGAAACAAAAAGATATTCACCTGCTTATGAACAGATAGCTACAAGGGTACCAGTCTAACTTTTCTAGGAAGGGAATTCCAGAGTTTGGAAGCAGCTACCAAAAAGGCCTTCTCTCATGTTCCCACCAGATATTTGTTACTCCAACAAATATGAACAATTTCAGAGTACAAGTACAAGGAATATAATAGTGATTTGGACTTTACTGATTGAAATAGTTAATGTCATATTTGCATTGGAAACTATTACTTGGAGAGACAAATCAGTAACCAGTACTGTCTTCTATTGTCTATTTCTATTGTCTTCCATAGCAACCTGCCTAGTCACCGAGATTGTCCCCTTTTTCCCTGCAATGCTTCTACTTTGAGGTTTGACAAACAACAACCAGAGGAGTATCATTTTGGTGATGGCATCTCTGAAATGCCCCTTCAAAGGATACTTCCCTGGCATTTGTCTTGATGTCATTTCAGCACCAGGCACACATCCCCAGCAGGAATTACTTTGTTGGGCAAAGTTGTTTTACCTCTGCTGCATACCTCTGGGGAGGGTACAATTACCTCCATTTTGTTTTATTTTTATAATTCCACTATAATTCCACTTTGATTATATTGCCTTGTGATGCTACTTATAAGTTACCTTCTGAGAACTGCAGTGCTGAAATTTGAAATTTAAATGTAGCACATGCATACATATAAACATAACCCAATATATCCCATGTGTCCTGTTGGGGGAGAATGAAGAATGAATATCTTTTTAAAAAATGCATCAAATGCAATCCATTTGTCTATACTTAATGGCGAGGAATATTCTTTGATAAAACCAAAAGATTAAGATGAAACACAGTTGAGGAGTGGCATGTTTAGAATATGAACATAATTGTAAAAATAATGTGCTCTGTATTCCACTTCTGTCCCCAAATAAGGAATCACATGAAGTCTGCTCTCATATTTTCATATTTTCCTCTAGAACAAGGATGAGATTTGGCCAAAGATATATTAGCAGCAGAGAAAATAAGAAAATTATAACTAGTGGAAATAAGAGACACAGTATGACACCCTCCCCCACAAAAAAAAAAAAAAAAAAGGGTAATTCTGTTACTACCCACATCTTCCCAAGATTTGCCCACAGCTTAACAGTTTTACATCAAAGATCAAATCTTGGGATGCCACATCCTACCATGGTTGTGAAATTTATTGGTTGTGAAGTGAGTAGTGTTTTGAGTGGAATCCTGGACAGAGTTGTCCCAATGATAATTGATTTGATTTTTAGGCTGTTATGACTACTTATTTTGTGATGTCATGGCACGTATTTTATATGTGAGAATTGGATTGCCATTCAGACTACAAAATGTGTAAAAGAAATTCATTGGACACTGATCAATACTGTCAGAAAATGCCATAATACAAAGTTGTTCATAGAATCATATGGCTACATGTGCATTTTTGTTGTTGTTGTTTTGGTTTTGATATCTTTAGGTATTGTACTCTTGCATGCTCTTCTCAGAATTAAATGGGTGGGGTCATCAGTCTTGAAGAAGAGAAGATTTCTGCATCTTCTTATACTCCTGTGAAACCTATATGTCTGATAGATTCCAAGAATTCAGAAGCACAAATGTATTGAATCTCATATACAATAACATGAATCTCCTCCCAGAAGGGTCACTGACTGTAGACAATATAGCATGGAAAAGTGTTAATACAGCATAGTAATGCCCTCTCCTGGTGGTTACACTGCTTCTTCTAAGCAGTGAAGAAGGGGGATGTTTTGTAGTTTAGTTATCTTGTTTCATTATTTTAAGGTGGAACACAATCCAATCAAAATGCCCAACTGATTTCAAGGAGGAAGATCAAAACATATTTTAGCCCCCACCCTTTACCCCCAAATGAATGTCACATATTGTCTAGCAGGGCGCATCCTTTTTTTCAAAGGTACATAACCAATTTTATTTTAAATAAATGTTTGTTAACAAAGTAAAACTAAAAGAAAGGTTCCTAACTCTTTTCCATTCTGGTTTCCATTGTGAATTGTTGTTAGGAAAAGAACGTAGGATATACACAACCAGCAGCCCAGCTGTGACAGTATATTCTTGCAAGCTGTAGGGTCTTTTAAAAAAAATAAAAATAAATACAGCAGCTTGTTCATTCTTTCACCAATGAAGGTCTATTATTTAGAATATTTGTGCTGAACCTCCCTTTTAAGAGCAAGGCAAAAGAGCAGCTTCCTGAATTCTCTGCTAGAACATTACTGCAAGCCTGGAAATACAAGGAACTCACATTGTGAAAAACAGGCCTAGTGGTAGCTTTCGTCAGTCGTATAGGGCAGGAGTCTTTCAGTAGTCCACCCTGCCCACCTTCCATCAGTGTTAGCCAAATTTTTTCCCTTCCATCAGTGGCACCATGGCAGCTGCCATAGTTCCTTCTTAGGTTTAAAACAGACTTGGACTGGAAAACCCTCAAATAGAGAATTGTCATCTGTAAAAGAGACAAGGGCATCCTGATCCAGGGCATTATCATCCCTGGCAGAGTCTGTGTGAACCCCAAGTTCATCTGTGTGCCAAATGCTGAAAGTCCCTATGCAAAAGAATGTATCCTGTTGTACAGTGTGTTACCATTTGGATCATATGTGCATTCCTCACCACCTGAAAAAATATCCTTCTGTACAATGTTTTACCATTTGGATTATATGTACATTCCTTACCACTTGGAAAAAATAAAAAAATGTAGATGTCTTCCAAGAATGTCAATAGAGAATTGCTTGTTCTAATTGGAAGAAGTGAATAAAAATGCATAGCTTTACTTTTATTTCCCACAATGATCTGCATCTGAAGAAAGGATCCACTACTTACGCAGAAAACCTGATGTTGTAGGTTTCTGGAGTTATGATAGACAGGAAAAGAATAAGACCTGGATTCCATAAACAGCCTAGCTAGATGTTGTATTATCTTGCAGAGAAAAGTCTGGTGAAGAAAGAAAACATAGCATTATGTCCAAGTTGGGAAAAAAGAAGTAGACATTTCTTTGCTCAACCAATCTTTTCTCTCTCCAATTCCTTGTATAATGTGAAAAGCTTTTCTATTTGGCAAGGACCACAATAGGAGCAATGAAGCTTTGCTTGCGCAAGCAATTGCCCTAAACTAGATTGTTCTCTCCATTTACTGGTGCTCCCCATACCATTTCACCAGATCTCCAAGAAAGCCTTTTTAGAAAGCTGCAGAGCAGTGGGAAGAATGAGAAAGATCAGTTGTTTGAGTGGCTTTCAATTTGTGCAACCTTTGGAAACAGCCCATGTGTTGCAGCATTCAAATTAAGTGAAAGGCAGACCATAGTTTACCTAGATCTACCCACTACTGGAACAGATAAAGCCTCTTCTCTGATCCATCATGACTGTTCTTACATTCTTACTCCTTTGTAACAAACATCTCACATCACCTGAGGAATCTTCTGAAATGGAAGTTCCTATCTGGAACTCATAGATGTCTGCTTAACATTAGGATAATTCAGCCCTCAGTGATTTCTTGCCAGCATTAACCATTAATCGCTTTGCAGTGCAACTGGATAATTCAAAATGATAAGAAAAGAGGGGAGATATGTGAAGCCATTTTATGAAATTTACTAGTAGTGTGCCTGAACCTCAAAATCTGATTCAAGGCCCAATCTGGCAATTCTGAACACAACCCAATACATCTTAAAATGGTCCAGAGGCCACTCAATACAATTCAGGACTAATACCATATCTCAAAATCCAAGTCTTCATGCCTTCTATGGACTATCATTGAAAATCACCAAGCAGCCTTTCTCCTCCTCCCTTCCTCTTTCTCCCCATCCTCTTCCTGCCTCTTTTGTATATCACAATTAGGTATAATTTTTTTTTACCTAGGCTAGTGAGATGATAATGCCAAACAATTTTCAATCAATAGATGCAGACCTATTTGTGCTAGATGCCCTTACATGATATTTTAGTTTTTAAAAGGGAATTTCCAAGAACTTGCTTATTTCTTGGTGGTATTGGATGAAATTTACAGGGATGGTTGTGTCTTCTGAAGGGACTGGGCTTCACAAATCCACTTGCAGGGGGCCACTATGACTGAATTTTTTCCCCAATTCTGACAGTTGTTTAGAAAAAATCTGTTTCTCAATTTTCAGTTACAGTCCATGGAGGCACAAGAACTTTAACATTCAGGATTTTTTAAGCAACCATCAAATCCTGGGACACACTGACTCCACAAAACCTTTTAATGTTCCTTTTCCCATGGGAGAGAATCACTAAACACTGAAACAGTCCTGCATTATCTTATTTCACCATCACTGCCCCCAGGTACCAGTATAAAAAAATCCTGATAAAACAATTTACTACAATTAGAATTTGATAATTAGAATTAGAGCTGCCAGGCTGAAAACAAGACACTCTTCTCCCCTTTCTTTCTGTCCTGGTATATTCCGTGTATGAGAGCCTGCAAAGAAATCTATCAGTTTTGAAGACATATTGTCTAGTGCTTTTTTCCCTCTGGACAAATATAGCTTTAATATACAAATATAGCACTTTGTTACACATCACACAAATATAGCACTGCCAGGGTTCCATCCTGTGGAATTCTGAAATCTGTAGTTTGGTGAGGTATTTAAATTTTCTGCCAGAAAGATTTAATGCCTCATCAAAATACACATCCCAGGATTCAGCCATGGAAGTTCAAGAGGAACTTCATTAGATAATGTGAAGATGACTGAAGTCTGATCTGATACTAATCTGAAACAGTAATGAAATTTAACTTTGGCTTGCTTTGGAAAAGCCCCATTTTGATTCTACCTAATTTCTCCAAATTATTTAATTTTATTTAATTTGGGATTCAGCTGAAAAGGCATCAAACACATTAAAATTACCAGCTCAGTGAACAAAGTGGGATTGGAAAGTTTTACCACAACGTGTTCAGGAGACAAGGGAAATGATCCAAGTCCCAATATAAATGCAAGATAAGAAGTGGTGAAAATCTATTTGAAAATAACACATTTTCAAAATGTCTACAAAAGCAATTATAAGGTACAATGCCATTGATTTTGAACACAGAATCTGCATTTGATAGAAAATTGATTTGAGTACCTTTTGAGCACTGGAAAGTATATCAGACTGCAGTGATATGAAAAACTAACTTGCCTGACTTCACAGAAATTGACTAAATATTCTTTGCAAATTTATATTCAGGCTCATAAGCTGATCCAAGTCAAAATCAAGGATTTTTCTTAAAGCAAACATATATACACATAAACATCCCTTTTCCTCATGACAAAAAAACACAGCCATCTGATGAAAGTACTTTATTTTTACCTACTATACTAATCAAAGTCTGTTCGGCCCAAGCCTTTGAAGATTTTCTTGAACTGGCTGGAGGAATGCCATGTCATTTTTTAAAAAATGTTTGTTACTTCAATCAGGAATTAGCATAACATGTATACAGATACAAATTCTGCAATCAAATTAAATTATATCTCCAGTTTTTGCTATTTAGGCTGCTAGATTTTCAATCACTTTATGGGTAAAATAAAGAGATTTCATATTCAAAAGTTTTGATGGAATCAGAGATGACTCTGTGGAACTAAGGCCCTTTCCAGACGTCGGGGGGGAAATGACCGTAAACGGAGCTCACTGGATTTTTCCTTTGTCCGGCCGAGTCCATTGCGAAGAGCAGCAGCGCAAGTTCATCGCTCCACAGCTCTTCGGTGTCCCAAATGGCAGCTTCCAGTTGGTAAAGGCTCTCAACCAACCAGAGAAGTTCACCAGCTAAAAGCCTGCCCCGGAAGATCTGCAGGCATGCACTTGCACGTGCCTGCAAATCTGCTCTGGAGCTGGGCGACGGACCCACACGGTTTTTAAAAACCACGCTGCGCGACCAGTTCTGGTCACACAGAACCAGTTTGAGGTGTAGAACTACAGAAAGTAGTCCACCCCAGTCCACTGTACGGTGCAGAAGACCTCCGTTGGAGGTCGCTCTGCACCATTTTAAAATCCCAGTGCGGAAATGGCCTAAACTCGAGGTTTTCTTAGGCTCCTGTATTCTGGTATTTTACCTCTTTTGTCCCATACAGATTGGAGTATTGAAAATAAACCATGTATCATAAATTCAGTTTAGAAAGCAGAGAAGCAGGTATATATGTGGATAGTCACACTGACACATAACTGGTCAAAGATCTCTGGTATTTTCTAGATATTTAGAAAGTCTTTAGCTAATGGACTTGGGGCTTTTCCATGCTACACCATTATAGTGCTATTATTCTACTTTCAACATCGTATGGAATTCCAGGGTTTGTAGTTTACTAAGACTGAAGAGTTCTGTAGCTGAGAATTCTAAAGGCGTCTCCTTAAACTGCAAACCCCAGAATTCCAGAGGATGTTGAAAGTGGAATAATAGCACTATAACATTGCAGTGCGGAAAAACCCTAAAGTTAAAACCCCTTGTGGTGTCTTTTGGAAAAGATGATCAACATCTGCTAAACTTGCATTTTTAATTAAATGAAATATAATGTCCTAGGTTATTTAATTCCTCATGTAGCTCTCCGCTCTGTATTTAGCAGCACCTTCTCCACTCTGAGTTTTGCAGCTGTATTAAACACAAAGTTATCCATCTTTTTGTGCCATCATCTTCCTCTGATTCACAACTTGGCTTTCCACTCAAGTTGAAGTTTACCCTTCCTTGGCTTTCTGACAAATTGTCCGTTCTACATGGTCTGTGGCATTGGATGATCTCCCTTAATTCTTTCACTAATAGAGCTGATTTGCCAGCTTCACCCTATATGAGACATTTTGAGAATGGCTAAAAGCCATTTTCAGTTTCTACAAAATGATCAGTACCACTTATCATCCAAGAAATCTGAAATGAGATAAATCACAATTGACAGAGAAATAAGGTTGCTGGATTCTAGCCTCCTGGACGGGGCAAAAACTCATAAAAACAGAAAAGACATTTCAATATCTAATATGGTGGGAAGGTTTAAAAAGTTGGCAACACTTTCACATTGACTTCATCCCCTGGTTTTGCAGAGTAATCAAGAAGCTTATGCAAGTTCTTGCCAAATCTCTCAGCTCTTTATTCTGAAGAGAGCGCTATATTCTCTAATAATAAATCTGTAAAAATAAAAAGGTAGTCTTTTTTTTTCATGATGAGAACTTTTCCTTATTTGGTCTTCATATCTAATATTTCATTTTTGTATTGGAATCTGACACATTAGTTAATCAAATGTGATTGATTTCATGTCAGCCTAATAAAGTATAAGCTCTTACTTCTTCCTATTCATTAGTGTAGGTAAACTCCTGCCAAAGACCACTATAGCCTTCCCTTTTTGACAGCTTGCTGAACTAAGAGTTTTCATGTGATTCCATTTTCCTCTCAAGAGATGATTTCACTTCTTAGTATTATATTCATTATCTTTTCAATTACATTATCCTCCCTGGTATACATTGTGGACTTTAAGTACCCAATGGAAGTGAATTGTAAATTGCATTTTGCCAGGAAAATAATGATCAACCTCCTTCAGCAAAGTTCCATTTTGGAATGTTAAAAACAAAGGAATGCACGTAGCAGTATATGCAATGAAATTGTGCATATTATAAAAGCAAGCATTCAAAGTCTGCTCATTTTTTTTTTCATCATTTGGTAGGATTTTACTAGATAACTTAAACCCCCTGAATGCATTGGAAAAGCTAATTAGATTTCTGTTTACAAAATTGGAATGAATTCTTATTTTTAAAAAATGCCTTAACTTTACTGATCTAGCATCGTAGTGCCTGTCGTGAGTCAGTTTATGAAAAGCAGATAGCAATTTAAAATGCCATATTCCCTGACAAATGACATGCAGCCACCTTTCCACGGCTTACATTCCTGTGGCAGCATCTGGTGGTGATTCTGGCAGCAGCTCTGCTGGGAAAGGAGTGTGATGGGAGCACTGTCATCTGCACGGGACTGGTTCCCTGCAGAACGGAGCGCAATTGACATGTCTCTTCCTTCCACAGTGCAGCTGAGTACTTTCCCAGGCTGCACTTGGGCAGGAAGCACTACCATCATGTTTCCCGCCCTTCCAAAAGCCAGGTAAGTGTGGGATGGTAGCATGATCATGGGCCATTAACAGGGAAAATCTGTCAATGATTTAATGTACAATTGCACTGCCTGGGGACAGGAGAGGAGTGAGACCACAATGTCATGGAGAAGCGTCATCGCAGTCCTGTTCTTCTCCTGTCCCCCTGGTGGGATGGGAGGGTGCTGACAAAGAGGCCTGAGAAACACTCAAGGCAGTGTTCTTGATCAGTGAAAAGAATAAAGTAGCATGGCTCTTACAGATTTCCACTTTTGGACTTCTGGGTGGTAGTTGTACCATGGCAATCATTTCCGTAGCTAATCTGTTTAGAATTAGGACTTTAGAAACTTAAGTTTGAAACTCAAAGTATTTTCTACCCCATGCACTCACTGGCCATGCAGAGGGATGCCAACAATACATTAAAAATGAGATACTGAAGGAGTCTCCATTCCAAGACATATAGTTTAAAATTAGAAATTCCATTTTGAAAGAATATCAGTGAAAGCATTGTTGTAATAAAGATGCAAATGTTTTCCACAGAGAACAAACACTGTTTCTTACCAAAGAACTGAAAGTTTTATTGTAATATAAACGCAGTGACTGGAATCCTCTTAGTGACTCAAGTGGAAATATCTCCTAGTTACAGCAATGTAAGTATTCTCTTAGATATCATGCAAGGAGATATCCAGTACTTGTGGAATGCGTTCCTTCCATCCTAGCCACTGCCTGGCTGCAAGGATGCACCCCAAACTGTCCAGTTCTCATTACATAGCTAAAGAAAAGGAAGGTTCACCTTCCAGACCTCTACCATAACTTTACTGGTGGACCTTTACCAGTGAACACTAATATCAAATGGGATCTTGGGTCCTTTTCACCCATTACCGGATCCCACCAGCATCCTGTGGGGATCCTGGTAGAGCTTCTCCAAGGAGCGGAGCATGACAGGAGAGCTCCCCTCTGCACTGGCTGCCTGTGGGAATGGATGAGGTGCAATGGCCACACTTCCTTCTGCAGTGCAGTCGAGCACTGTTTCAGGCTACGCTGGGGCAGGAAGCATGGCTGCAGCTCAGGTAAGTGCAGGAGGGTGGTAGGAGGGTGACACAATTGTCAGTCATTGATGGGAAGAAACTGCCAATGATTCATGGCATGATCGCACTGCCTGGGGATGGGAGAATAACAGGACACAGATGACATCGTGCATAAGTGTTATTTGGGATCCATCTTTCTCCTGTCTCCAATATGGGATGACAATATTCTGCAGAAAATGCCTCCATTTTTTTAAATTAAAATTTTTAAAATTAAATCCAAGACACTGCAGCCAATAACAAAAGAAGCAGTCTGTCTTCAAAGTCCTGACAAAACAAAAAGATCTTCACTTCCCTGTGAAAAGACAGCAAGGAGGATTTCAGTTTAACCTGTCTAGGAAGCAAGTTCCAGAGCGTGACAGCAGCCACCGAGAAGGTCCTCTCCTTTGTTCCCACCAGATGTACCAAGGAAGGTGGTTTGAAAGAGTAAAGGGCCTTCCTGGAAAATTACAAAACACAGCCAGGTTTGTATGGGTGATATAGTTCTTTAGGTAACCTGGACCTGAACCATATAGGGATTTATGGGTCATAGACAGCACTTTGAATTGTGCCCAGAAATGGGCTGGCAGCTAGTGGAGCTGTTGCAACAAGGGAGTTATGTGTTCTTTAGCCAACTCCAGTTAACAGTCTGGGTGCAGCCCTTTGGATCAGCTGGAGTTTCCAAACACTCTTCGAAAGCAGCCTATATAAATGTGTTGTTGTTGTTGTTGTTGCACGCCTTCAAATCATTTCTGACTTATGGAGACCCTAAGGTGACTGCAGTAATCCAAATGGGATGTAACTAAGAAATGTGTCACTGTACCCAGATCCAACATCTCTAGAAATAGGCACAGCTTCCACACAAGCTTTAAGAGTGAAAATGTACTGCTGGCTACTGCTGAAAGCTGAGCTTCCAGACTTAGGTTTGAATCCAGGAATACATCCAAACTACTCCCCTTCAGGGGGAGTGTGACCCCAGAACAGGCTTTATCCCTATTCCCTGATCTGTCTTTTGACTAAACAGGAAAGAGTTGTCTGGGCTGGATTAAGTTTCAATTTGTTCGCCATTATCAAGTCCATAACTGATATCAGCACCTATTTAGGATCAAAACAGCTTCCTTGGATTGAGGTGGAAAACAGTAATCAAATTGTGTGTTATATGCATACTAACGGCATCAAACTCTCAAACTCCAGATGGCCTCCTCCAGGGTTTTCATGTTAAGTAGCATGGGGAACAGAACTGAGCCTTCCATCTCCCCACAGTCCAATAGAGAAAAGGCCTCCCAGCATCACCTTCTGGGTTTACCTATCCAGGAAGAAACAGAGGCCCTGAAGAACAGTGCCCCCAAGTCACATCCTAGCAAAGCAGTTCATAATATAGTCAAAAGGTACTGAGAAGCCCAGCAGAACCAACAGGGACACACTCCACCTGTCCAGTTCCTGGAGGAGGTCATCCACCAAAGCAACCAAAGCTGTCTCTGCCTCGTAGCAAGGCATAAAATCAAACTGAAATAGATCTAGATAATCTATCTCTTCCAGAAACTCCTGAAACTGGGAGGTCACACATGCTCCAGTACCTTGTCTCAATAGGGAATGTTGTACAGCAAATAAAATGAGGATCTTTCAAATATGATTCTCCTTGATTATGGTTAAACAAATAGATGACTCAAGTTAATAAATTCAAGAGCAGCAACATAATTATGAGACTATTAACAGTAATACCTGCACTAATTATTGGTGTCAAACTGGTAATTATGTTGAATAGAAACATTTATTATGAAAGATAATTTAGGGATCTGCAAAAAACTGTCCATTTATTTCCACTTTTATTCTAGTTTATCTCATGTTTTCAGATATGCATGGAAGTTCCATATTGTGACTTATGCATCCTTGCTTTTCTTTTTTCAACTTTTACACATGCAGCATTCTTGTTTTATTCCTGTGGCCATATGCTACAGGGGTAAACAGAATATGTAGTAAACAGAATATTATAAAACATTTCTAGAACTCTTCCTAAAGAATGTTAAGCATCTCTTGAAGTACCAGGATAACAAGGAAAGGCCTTCTAATTCTAGTGTAGGAATCACAAATATGACTCTGGTGTAGAAATTCTGGAACTGCTATCTTACCTACTAATGTGATGCACACAGTTCACATTGTATGCAGTTTCCCCAGTTTTCCCATAATACATTGAGTTCACTTCTTCCCACACACTCCTTCTCTCTCATCTCTCTCTTACTTATGTAAACAGAGGCAAGATATTCCATATTTTATCTCTCCCAAAGCTCCATATAAGCTAACCAGCCACAAAGGTCCAGCTTCAACCACAGTCCTATCCAGATAAGGGTGGGAAGGTATTAGAGAGCTACTCAGTGCAGAAAATACTGAGCTAGATGGGCCAATGATTTGACTTCATGTAAGGGGACTTCATGTGCAGCTTGTATTTTCAGAGTATACCTGTCTGTTGACATCTTGAGCCATATGGAAATGTGCCCAGACAGGTCCAAATCCAACTCAACGTATAATAAATATATCTCAGATAATAAAGAATCCGGATCCTTGAGTGAAGATTAATGGAGAAATGTGAAAGATAGTACTGAGTCTGTCTAGCACAATAATCAGATTGGCATGGAAGAGGCTGAACAATAACCAGTCCCATGCCCACTCACCCATCCTCAGTGTCTAGCAGAGAAAAGAAATAAGCTTACTTTTCTTTGTAAAATATATAAAAATAGCTTTTCCTACAATATTTCTCCATAATCAAATATGTGATCTAATGAAAGTGAAAAAAAAGAAAATCATTGCAAGTTACAGTGATTCAGGAAGAGACCGGGTATGGTAAAGCAAATAAACAGAACATGTGCAAGTGCCTGGGGACAAATATGCAAAGTAGCAATCACTGAGCACAGGCATGTAAAGGTTACTAACTTTAACAAACACACCAAGTCACTGAAACTGCCAATTGATCTGAAGTTAACCTAGCTGCAGCTTTGCAGTGTAAGTCCAAACTTTTGAATTCCCCAGTGTTAAAGTACTATTTCTGGGAACATTTCCAACAATACACCAGGGCCAGAGCTATTCAGAGGTGGTAGATTGGCAATATGTCTGCTCAGCATCTCTTCAAGTCAGTTGGTGCTTTCAGCAATACATAAAGACCTTTATCAACTCACATTAGAAAAGATGGATCTGGAGCTAAGAAGTATTTAAATCCTCAGGTGAAAACAGCAGCCTTATTACACTATCATGTAAAACACACACAACAGCTGCTCTGCAATTGAGCCAGTGTTAACAATCATGGCTGTGATCCCCCTTCTCTCACCACAGTGTCCTCTCCTAGGTTTTAGCAGTATTCCAAAAGTGGAGGGAACAGTAGGAGCCTTTTTATGAAATACAAAATTCATTCCCTACCATCCCTCATAGGTTATTTCCACCCTACCCTGTTATAGTGCTATTTTTACACTTTCAACATCCTATGGAATCCTGGAGTTTGCAGTTTAAGGAGGGGCATTTAGAATTCTGAACAACAATGCTCTTTAGCTTCAGTAAACTACAAACCCCAGAATTCCACAGGATGTTGAAAGTGGAATAATAGCACTATAACAGGATAGGGCGGAAATGGCCATAGTATTCAAAGGCCCTTTCCGCATGTGGGAAAGGAACCGTGCAAAAACAGGACTCACCGGACTTCTTCAGCGTCCGGGCAAGTCCGTTGGGACGAGGAGCAGTGCAAACTCGTCACTCCGCACTGCTCTGGCATCCAAAATGGTGGCTTCCGGTTGGTGGAGATTCTCCACCAACCGGAGAAGCTTGCCAGCCTAACCCCCCCCCCCCGGCAGATCTGCAGGCATGCACTAGTGCGCGCCTGCAAATCTGCACCGGAGTGCGGTGACAGAGCAAAATGGAGTTGTGTGCTCCATGCTTTTTAAAAACCTCTAAAAAAAGGTTTTTAAAAAACACGCCATGCGACCAGTTCCGGTCACTCTGGAGTGGACTGAGGTGTGGAACTGCAAAAAGTAGTCCACCCCAGTCCACTCTACGGTGCAGAAGACCTCCGTTGGAGGTCACTCTCCACTGTTTAAAGAGCCCGGTGCGGAAAGGGCCTAAGACAAATAAGGGTGTGTCATACTAGGCTAGAAAGCAGGTCACCTCCGCTACCTTTCCATCAAATACAAGCATGAGTATTTATGACTAATAGTTTGTCATAAAGGTTGCACACTACTGTTAGAATTATCTTCAATCATGGCCAGAAGGTTTATCTGAAATCACAGGTCACATATCACTTTGACACTTCTTAAGATCACTTGTGCTATGTAAGAAAGATCCATAGCTCAATGACCAATTAGTACGCATAGGATTAAGGCCTCAACAATCTCGCACAAATCACAACATGTATTGACTAGGAGAACAGGAATACTGAGAACTTCAACATAGCCTGAGCTGCTCTTAGTGTTGCCCTTGCTTAAAAAGAACTAGAAACACAGTGAAACACTGTTTCAGACCTGTTATCATTTTAGTGATTTAATAGTAATTATATTAATGCTTATAGATTGTGCCTTTGCATGAGACCCAGCCCAGCAGTCATGGAAATTTGGAAGGGGCCCCAATAATGTCACAAAGCTGCCCAAGCCACTTGTACAAACCACATGTGGAGATACAAAATCTTATAGTTCCTCATCATCTCCTTATAACTCTCATCAAAGTTAGCCCATTGTGTACAATCTGCCCACGTTGTGAACTGGAGTCTACATAATTATAATCTAATCCTAGAAAAGCTCACATTTGCAGTCATGAAAAGAATGGAGCTTGGATCCCATCTTGGGAGAAAGGTGGATGAATAGATGGATGGATGGATGGATGGATGGATGGATGGATGGATGACTGGTAAAGAGGGGTCATTGTTCTTGCTATACTGCTTGTTGATTACAGTAGGCCTGGTCACAGAATATATAAAATAGGCTACACTAACATAATTGACAGGATGATGGTTGGAATGGTTAAATCTTCTGTGCCTTCTATATTAGATCATCTTAGACCCTGCCATATTGTTCTACCCCTCTGGAAAGGCACCTTCTCTGCATATATTTGTGATCAATTGGCTAGTGCTAGCACTCTGCTGGGACTGGTTTGTGATGTCAGTGCAACAACACTTTTTATGCCATCCCAATTCATTATTTACTAGAGCAAAGACTTCTGGATTGGGCTATGACACAACATCAACCAGGCAAGAAATTCACTGTTCTTTAATTTGAGTGTTATTCTACCAAAAGGTAATTGTTTTCTCCTTTTCAACAAGTCTTTCTGTTTTATTGAATTTGTTTTTCAACTACATATTTTAAAATTCTGTGTTTCCATTTCTTTCTGTAATTACTATGAACCTAACACCAAAACGTGTTAATTTGTGTGCAGAATCCTCCTAAAAATAAAATAAAAATGGAACGGCCAAATATCCATGGAAGACATATTTCTACTTGGGTTCATTTGGAATTTCTACAGTCTATTCAGAACACTTATTTGATAATTAACAACACTTTCTGGTTCATTGACTCATAGGATTCTAGAAACACACACATATGAACATATGAGATCTCAGCGCCTTGTATTAAAAGATGACAAAAAAGTATACAATTAGATACAGAAAAAATCTTGATTGGCTACATCAAAGCTTGCTACATTGCACAAATGAGTGAAATCTGTTACATGAAGATTTCTGTTAGTGTCCAAATTAGAGTTTAAGTGCCAAATATATCAAGTCACGCAGCTCCCTCAGTGTTGCACTCTGTGCTTCTAACTGGAAGAATGCAAAGGGGGAGTGAATGGTGCCAACTAGAGTGGCAGGCTAGAATCATTGAAGGGTTCTGAATTATGGCTTCCAGCTGCACAGTTCCAGAGGATCAGGCAACAAATCACAGACATTCTCACTTGCCCTACCATAAAACAAGCAAGGAATCTTTTGTTATTTGGAGGATGGCTTCTCTACCAGCACAAAATAAATCCTCTTTTCCTCACTTAACCCTTTAGTGCAGACAGATATGTTTATTAGGTTTTTAAAAATGCATTTGCAAATGTTCTGGTGCTCCAAAGTGGACTTTTTCAGAGAAAAGAAGTGATGCGCAAGGCATAATCCAAGGCCCTTTCCACAGCTTACCTGCTGCTGAATCCATTCTGTGGGGATCCCAGGGTTGACTCTCCAGAATGCACCAGAAGCATTCCCCTCTGCACTGGATGCCTGCTGGAAGGGAGGAAGCATGATGGCTCTGCCTCTCCCTTCCACAGTGCAGCCTGGCACTTTCCCAGGCTGTGCTGGAGAAGGAAGCATGGCCATTGCACTTCTTGACCCTCCGCATAGCAGGTAAGAGCAGGAGGGAGGCAAGAGGACTGCGCAATTGTGGTTCATTGACTAATAGTTAGTTCTTCCAACTCTATTATTCTATGATTCTATGACATGGGAGACTCTGGCCATTTCTGCATGGGGCGAGGGAATCGCCCCGTGACACTACTTACCAGGTCTTTTGGCTCCCTGGTCCAGTCCAGGCTGCTCCGGTGCAGTGCGTGCTCATCGCTCTGCACTGCTCCGGGGACAAAAATGGCAGCTTCTGGTTGTTCAAGGGTCTCGACTAACCACTGAAGCTCACCAGCCTAAAGCCTACCCCTGGCAGATCATAGGCTCGCATTGGTGTGAGCCTGCAAATCTGCACAAGGGAGCAGGCTCGCACTGGTGCACTCCGTGCTTTTGAAAAACCGCAAGAAACAGGTTCTTCAAAAGCACACTGAACGACCACTTGGGGTCGTTCGGAGCGGGCCGAGGTGCAGAACTACACTAAGTAGTCCGAACCCAGTCCGCTCCAAGGTGTGGGTGTCCTCCCTGGAGGATGGACTGCACTGTTTCTAATACCCCGTGCGGAAATGGCCTCTATCAGTAGCAGTGCTACTATCACCATGCATAGGTAGTGCAATTGTGGGTGTTTGTTATAATGACAGCAAAGTCCAACTTCTGCTATCACAACTCACTTTTTTAGTCACTGAATAAGTCAGACTTATTTATCATCCATGCAACAACCAAATCTTCCCCAAACCCATCTTTGAAATGACATTTTATTTCAAGATGGCCATTTCTGTCTTATTGGAAAGCAAGAGAAATCATTGGAGACATGTCAAAGTATTTTTCTGTAGCTGGATATGCTACAAGGACATCACCTGAAGAGACGTACCAAGGACTTTCAGAAAGCCCTTTGAATGCACTGGGAGACATAGCTATGTGCCAAATGCACATCTTCCAGTGTGGGATTTCCACCAATCTTTGAAAATGGAAGAAAATATTGTTTTAACAGATAAAAAAGCAACCAACGTTTCTGCAATGCTGCTTGTTATAAATGTTGTTTCTGTTGAAAAAAAACAATGATCGGTATGTATCTTAAAGACATTTTGGAAAAAAAGAAATCTCAATGTAGATTTTCCATATGAAAAATGCATAGTACTATGAATAAAGGGCTCTCACACACTTTCTCTTCACCTTTAAAAAAATTACAGAATAAATTTAAGCCATATGGCAATTATGGCTTAGCATGACTTTGACTTTAGACTGAGTTATATATTTATAATAAATTGAAATAAAATCTTATTTAAAACACAGCAAATATGAATATACACTTTTTCATTGCAATATTTTTTTTTTAAAAAAAAGAAAGTCTTATATCTTACAGCTAATATTCTTTATCAGCTACTTAATTAAGTATATTTCAGAGAAGTGGCTGAGTTAGCACGCAAAGGAGGAAGGGAGGCAGAGAAGGGAAAAAGTGAATGGCCAACACCATTAAGACTATTACATCTATCCCACTCCCACAGCTGCATAAATATGCTTTCTGTCCTTAAGCTTTAATATCACTGTGTACGACATTTGAACAAGTGGGTTTATATCAACGAAAGCTCATGCTAAATTTTTTTAAAAAAAGCTCTAAAAGTGCTGCCGTATTCCTTCCCTCCGCCTCCTTTTCAATTGATAAATAGTTAACTTTAGTTAATTTTTGTATATTTAACTAAGTAACCTGACCTGACACTTCCAAACCCCAAAATGGACCTCCTTTTCCACATGTAGCTGATGCCTGGTAAAGAAGACTGGTGGTGAGTGATGATTGTAGCAAGATTGTCACAACTGTGACTAAGTAGTGGTTATGGGACAGTAACAGATGAGTAAATATGGGACAGTAACAGATGAGTAAATCTAGGTAACTGTTACCTATTCATGATTGTGACATTATTGTCACAACTGAAACTCCAGGCATCAAGTGCTTGGGGACAAGAGGGTTCATTCTGCTGGTGATCAGAACAAAGGATGAATGATGTTCTCATAAGGTTTGGGGGAGATGGGACAGGAGAAATTACTTAGCTAAGTATTTTTAAGGAAACATCTGATAAAGAATATTGGTTTATGTGTATACATCATGTGTGCACCCGGTGTACACTTAATAACCTGGGTCCATATATTTGAGAAGTGACTTGCAATGGCAATTTAAAGAAGAGTGTTAAGAGACAGGTCTCCCTTACTCCAGTCATGTCTTTCTTAAGAGTCTCAAATACCCTTTTAACTCAAAAGTACCATAGCACTATTAATCTGCCAATTTGGATATCCCATGATAAGGCAAAGGAAGAAGATATTTGCAAGAGACTTTTTTTTTGCTCAAGAATTGGTAATAATATTCAGACTGCTTATAGACACCGCCGCTGAGCAGGGATGAGAGATGGTGCAAATCCATTAGCAAGGCACCACTTGCCTTCATTTCTGTTTAATATTTCTTTAAGCTATAAAATTGCATTATGTTAATGTAATGTACAGTCCAAGTGATAAAAGCAGCTAATGTGATTACCTCTTGCTGTGCTATAAACCTTTCAGTAAAGCCAGCATTCAACTGTTTCTTATGATGGTGGAGTTATATGCAGCGGATTACATGTTGACAACCCCTTTTACGTGTCAGAACATGCTTAAATGCCACAAGATCTACCTGGGCAAGCGGATAAAGCTTTGAGGACAATCTTAAAGAATCCTTTCTTGAACAGCAGTAATTTCATAAGCTATGCACAGGAAACCATGTATTTGTCTTCTGACAAAAGCAGAAGCAAAAGTAGCGGTTATGCACAATGGTAAGGGAGGGTTTATATAGGTCTAACATTACAAATACAGGAAATCCTATTGACAAAATCAGTTCAGCCCAGAAGTACTCTGGGAAGGAAGAGTAAGGTGTCCAGAGCTCTGTTCTTGATGCCACAACAGAATTAAAATAAAAGGCAGAGGACAAAATTAGGAAACCCCCAGCATGAAAAACCACGGTTCTCTGAAAAGGCACAAATCACCTTGCCCTGCCCTCTTTTCCCCTTCTTTTAGGGTGCTCCCAAAACGCCAGCTCCAAAGCAGTGAATATGAAAATGAGAACAAAAGAGAAAGTGTCTTTAAAGGCAATTATGGTGAATGATAGTGCCTGGGCAGAAGAATCAACATGGGAGAAAACCTTCCATTTCCCAGTTCATGTCAACTGCTAGTGCAAGAAAGGCTGCTGCAGCCAGAAGCCAAACCGAAAAGAATGTGAATACTCTGTTTCATCCAAGAATCCCTGATGGTTTTTCCAGACATATCATGAACCTGAATGGGAGACAGGATGGTAATTTAAAGGGCGTGTCCAAATCGAATTTAAAAAAACAACAACCCTGAGACATCTTACTACCAAAATCTTCATTTTTCATCAATTGAGACTTACTAGAAAAGCATTTTTATCCACATGAGAATCTGGGGGTGGGGGGTTGAGGAAGAAGGATGAAGGAAGCTAGGTAAATTTAGCCAATACACATTCAGATTTCATAATGCTATAGAAAATTGGCCAGTGAGAGATCTCTAAAGTTTCTTTCCTTATTATTGGCTCTGGAGGCCATCCATGGGCATGCCATGGGTAAGAGTCCCATGAAAGCAGGAAAAAGAGGACCCTGATGGCAGCATGCTAGGCGATCTCACTTTATTCTGATTGTCCAGTGGTATGTACTGTTTGTTGTAACTTATTCAAAAGACTTGTCCACCTGTCTTATACAAAGTTCAGGAAATACACATAAATGAAAATGCCTTCCTGACCACCAAGTCACCACTTTAGTAAAAGAACCTATGACTACAGGTTAAATTGATCCATCTAATGTCTTGGAAGAAAGCATCATCTAGTTCTGAACATCCTCATCTATAGAGAGATCAACAGGCTGAAGCAGTACCTGGGAACCTGTAGAATATGCTAAGTACTTCTACATAATTATCTCTTAGATCTTTACTGCCCTATGCCATGATCCCACATCATCCTGTCATAATCCCAGCAATGCCATCACCAGAATGGGATCGGGACCTGAAGGCTCCCCACTGCACCGGTCAGCTGCTGGCAGATAGGTAGTGTGTCAGACATGCTCCTTCCTTCCACAGTACAGCTGGCCTCTTCCTCCGCCATACTGAGGAAGGAAGCACTTGATAGTGCTTCTGCCCTTCCTGCACATACACAACCAATGGGATTGTTGTGCAAAGGGAGGCCATTAGCACATTTTTTCTGGTAATGGCATACGGCATTATTGTGACAGCTGGGGATGCGACAACAGTGGCACCGCAATGATGTCATGCAATGGCACATGTCGTGGACCAACAGTAATGCGCCCCCATGTTGGGATGACACCATCATGTCATAAGGGCTTTAAAAACATGATGTCTGTAGTGATTTGTTGCCAGGAATTAATGCAGTTAGGAAACTGGAAAACCAAAGGAAAATTATCCTAATTGATCCCTTTGTTCTATTTCAGCCTGAGTCCACTTAAACTAATTGTCTCTTTTTGATCCTAGTCTGGAGCCTAGAAGAATCTTTGAGACCAACCATTCAGCACCTGTTTGGATCATGAGACCAAGTGTGGATGGATTCCCAGCCCATGAAGCTTTATTACCTCCTTGGAGTGCTCACAACTTATTCTAATTCTTTTTAGAACTGTCCTTTTCCTAATATAATACACAACCTATATTTAAATGGCCAAAATTTCCCCCTCACTTACAGAATCTCACTCTTCAAATAGACTCACTATACAGTATATATTCAGGTAGAGCTTTACCCTTGTGCAATCTCTGTTGTGACATTAGCACAATCAAAGCACAGACGAAGATCAAATGTTTTGCCCAGGGTACTGACTGTAATCTTGGGAATCCTGAGCAATTATGGGTCTTTAACAATATCAGTAGGCATGCCTTGCTGTGAATGAGAAGTGCTGTCACTTTTATGAGCTGATTACTTTTAGTACAGTAGTTTACTCACCCAGTGAACAAATTGGGAGTTTATAGAATCATAGAATCATGGAGCTGGACGAGACCGTAAGGGCCACTGAGTCCAATTCCCTGCCATGCAGGAATATGCCATCAAAGTATTCTTGATAGATAGCTATCCAGCCTATGTTTTAAAAATGATGGAGACTCCATTATACGCCAAGGCAATGTATTCTACTGCTGAACCGCTCTTACTGACAAGAAGTTCTTCCTAATGTTTAGATGGAATCCCTTTTCCTGAAGTTTGAAGCCATGCTCTATGCCCTACTCTCGGGAGCAGCAGAAAACAGGCTTGCTCCATCCTCCATATGACATCCCTTTAAATATTTAAACACAGCTTCTTATCCTTATCTTCTCCAGGCTAAACATACCCAGCTCCCTAAGCCACTCCTCATAGGGTATGGTTTCCACGCCTTCTATCATTTTGGTCACCCTCCTCTGGACATATTCCAGCTTGACAACATTCTTCCTGAACTGTGGAGTCCAGAACTGGACACAGTATTCCAGGAGGGATCTAATCAAAGCAGAATAGAGTGGTACTATCACTTCCCTTGACATAGACACTATACTCCTATTGATGCAGCCTAGAATCACACTGGCTTTTTTTAGCCTGCCTGCATCACACTGCTGCTTCATGTTCAGCTTGTCATCTATTAAAATTCCCGGTTCTCTAATCTGTTAGGATCATTTTAAGTTCTGACCTTGCCCTCTGGGATGTTAACTACCCCTCCTGATTTGATATCATCTGCAAATTTGATAAGAATGCCCTCAATTTCCTCATCCAAATCATTGAGAAAGATGTTGAAAAACACTGGGCTGTGGCATCCCGCCACTCATTTGGCTCCAAGATGAAGAAGAGCTATTGGCGAGCGACCTTTGGGTTTGGTTGGTCAACCAATTACAAATCCAGCTCACAGTAGCATTGTCTAGCTCAGTTTTTAATAGCTTGTTTGCAGCAACATCACAGGGTCCTTGTGAAGGTCTTACTGAAGTCAAGACATGCTATACCCACAGCATTCCCTTCATCTACAAAGCTAGTAACTCTATGAAAAAAGAGTGGAGGGAGGGAGGAGAGAGAGAGAGAGAGAGAGAGAGGAATTCTGTAAGTGTATTTCAGGTTGTGAACTAAGCACAGCCACATAGCCATGTACAGAGTTTTTTCTTCCTGTATCCTTCCCCTAAGCATACCTGTCTATCTTTATTATTTTTTCTGGTGGAGCCAAGATCCAAGGAGAAACTCTTTTTCAGAGCTCTTGATTAACAAATTCTATTTTTGAACTATATTATGAACCTTTTGAACAGGAATCAGTGTACCCTAATAACACCATAGCTAGTAATTTGGTTTCCCCATTCAGTTAACGATAATTGGTTTAACCTTTGGATCATCTGAGCTATGGTTCATATGGGCAGAAGATCCTACATCAGGAGGCATATCGTAAAATTTTGCACAGCCATAACTATGATATGTCTCTCCTCTCATCCCTTTCAGAAATCACCTTTAAGTGCTGCAGTCACCATTTTATGGTGATGTAGTGGCTGCTGGAGAGCAGAACACATTGGAGAAGTATTTGGTTACGACACTGCAGTCAGACACAGAACTCACCAGGACCTCAGGGGAGAATTCTGACATTGGCAAAGACCAAAGCGGGGAGGGGGGCTTGCTATGGTGTTAAGAGGGTGCCAGCATTATGTTTCTAGAAAGTGAAGTGAAAGCTGCACTCAGAGCATTTGGGAGAAATAAATCACCAGGAACAGAGGGCATACCAGCAGAGCTGCTTCAATCTGCAGAGATAGAATCTACACTAGTTCTAACTAAAATCTGTCAACAAATACAGAAAACAAAAGAATGGACCACAGATTGGAAGTGCTGAATCTCCAAGAAAGGGAATACAGGTATTGCACTGACCACAGCACCATAACATTAATTTCCCAAGCAAGCAAAGTCATGCTTGAAATTCTACAACAAAGACTTCTACCACATGTGGATTGAGAAATGCCAGATGTCCAAGGTGGGTTCAGGAAAAGAAGATACACTAGGGATCATATTTCATACATACGTTGGGTAAGGGACCACACAAAAGAATTTCAAAAGAAAATCAGACTATACTTCATAGATTATAGCAAAGCCTTTATTTATGAAGATCATGAGAAACTGTGATTTGCTCTCAAAGAAATGGGTACATCACAACAGTTGCTTGTCCTGACGCATAACCTGTATGCAAGATAAGAGGTTACTGTTAGGACAGAATACAGAGAAATTGAATGATTTCCACACTAATATAATTCCACTTCAATTACCATGGCTTCATCCTGGACTGTGTAGTTAAGTGACGCACTAGAGAAGCTAGAATTCTATATTGTTGTTGTTACCGCTGTATGCCTTCAGGTCATTTCTGACTTGTGGCAACCCTAAGGCAATCCTACTTTGGGGTTTTCTTGGCACAATTTGTTGAGGGGGCTTGCTCTTGCCTTTCTCTGAGGCTGAGAGAGTGTGTCTTGCTCAAGGTCACACTCCACAAATCCCAGGATTATACAGGATGGAACCATGCCAGTTAGAGGGCAAACATAGTGCTATAATTGTGTACGGTGAAAGGACCCCATTGAATGGATCTGCATCCTATTATTAGTCCCAACTACAGAGGGCCCACTGAATCAATGCCATGTACCTACATGTTGACTCAGACCATTTCTACAGTACACTGTTATACTGCTATTATTTCTCTTTCAACATCCTGTGGAATTATGGGGTTTGTAGTTTACTGAAGCAAAAAAGCTCTCTGGCCAAGAATTCTAAGTGCCCCTTCCTAAACTGCAAGTCCCAGTTTTCCATAGGCTGTTGGAAGTGGAATAATAGCACTATAACAGGGTAAGGCAGAAAATGGCTTCACTATCCAGTATTGGATTCAGTGAATCTACTTAATTGAGACAAACCAATGGACAAGCAATAAACATAACTAAGGAAGAAATGCATTATAAATAAATAAGCAAAAGACAGTAAATTTGTAAAGCTATCATGTGCTTTGAACTGCAAATGCCACAAGCAGTTGTGAAACTGTTTTACATCATATAGTTCTCTGTACATTTTTCTTCTCTGTGTGTCTGTATAAGGTGGGATCTTCATCACTTACAGGATTTATTTGCCATGAATTTCAATTTTTGTGCAACTTATGCATTTATGGAATATTGGATGCACGTTTGATTATTTGGACTTGCAGTTCTGATTAACTGGGCATTCTGAGGTTGGACAACTAGTAATTTAATTATACCTCTGCTTGAATCAGGGTGATTGCTAACAATTTGAAACCTTAAGCGTTTTGTTGCTTTGTTATCCCCTTATTCCTGTAAACACTCTGGTGTTACATTTTTCAATAACGCCAGAGACTGTTCTATCGGGTTGCCATGGCAATGCAAGTTTTCACTTACAGTTACCTTCACTTTACATTGCATTGGGATGGCTCTTGAGCCCTCTACAGCTGTCTCACACAGCTAGGTTACATGTATATAGCATACTTGGAAACCTGGCTCTCACATTCAGTTCAACTAAGTTAGCATTTGCTAGGATTATTTCAATGGGGACTTCCAGCATCAAAGGGGAAATCTGTGAGGCTGCACCAGTTACAGCACTGAATATTCTGAACTTGCGCGTATGTTTTAAAGAGATAATGTTGCTAATAAAAGTGCAGAAATAGAGCTTGATATGCAGGAAAATTCTTGCCCACTAAAAGAAAGCTGCTTTCCAGTCCCCAAAGAATGACCATCCTTGCAAAATGTGAAGATTAACAGCTTATGGTTCCTGGTGGAGAAGACAGAGGCTTCAGTGCCAATGCTGACAGAGCAGCAATAATTTCTCCTTCTCCTTCAGTGCCTGCTCGAGTCACTCTGACATCAGGTCAAAGCTTCTTTGATTTATTTCTAAAGTGAACGTGTATTGTTTATAGTGGCTTCCCAACTGATGGCATAAGGAAGCTCTTCCTTCACTCTTCCCTATGCACACTTCCTTGAAAGCAAAAGGAAAAAGCAATTGTGATCTACTTCCAAGAATGCAGGTTCACAGCACTCATTCCAATGGAATAAGCCCAACCCCAAAGTCCAAGGCCATTTCGCACATCTCACAGATGCAAACCAGAAGTTGCCATCGAGGGTATACTGAAGGTCATTCATGACATGGCTTCTCACATTCATTTGGGATATGTTACTTCATTGACTTCAGTTCCCAAAATAGCCAGTGGCTGACAAAAGGATTCTGGAAGATGTAGCCACAAAAGGAACTTTCTAAATTCTGTTCACACATCACAATTGCCCGCATCTCTTTGAACACTGAGGAAAATTGTGTTATGAGAGTAAGCTGTATTGTGAACTTCTCTCATAGGATTCAGCGATTCTGACAAGACCAGTAGGTTGAGATGGCCCACATACAGCATTCAGAGAATGCAAGAGAGATCATAGCCATATACTTTTACATTTATCTAAAATGTATGCAGGAAGGAGCCATGACAAAATGACCCTTTGCCTAAGGCTTTGGTGTGTGTTCCTGCATAGCAGGGGGTCAGACTGGATGGCCCCTGTGGTCTCTTCCAACTCTATTATTCTATGATTCTATGATTCTAAGGCAGTGTCAGAAGATGCCACTAAGTTTTTTTCTCATTACTTTTAAAATGTCAGTGTGTGAAGTGGTCCAGAGTCAGGCTGTTTTTGAGGCACATCTGAGCTGCGTGGATTCTGAAAACTGAAATCTCTAATAATGTTTACTTTCCTCTAGCTGGTAAAGATGATTGGAGTTCAAAAGAGGGCATGAATTAACTTTTAACACTTGCTTGGACAAGGTAGCATGGAGAGTGGGCTGAAATGTAGCACTTTCTTTTCTTCATACAGCCTGACAATTAGCAATTGTTATCATTATCAGAGGCAGCAGCAGTACCATTATCATCACTACTACCATCACCCATCAAATAATAAAAGACCAAATAACTTGGTGCTTTCATTTCTGGGAAAAGGTGCTTTGTCACTCCATTTGGAATTGCTTCCAGTGCAGCTATCACTACTGGAACCGTATTTGTTTTCTTCTCTCGGGATGGGCTGATAAAGAATCTGAATGAAATTGTCATGGATGAACACAAATATTTAAAGTGGCATTGTTTGGAATGTGTCACATTCTTCAATGATACCTCAATGATTCCTAAATTCTTGTACAGAATCCAAATCACTGATGGCCCAAAACTTCAGTCAGTAACAGCTGGTAGACTAAGAAACTTATGATAATGAAACAACAGGCAGAATTCTATATGGGATTTACACATGCCTAAGCACTGAATTTATGGAGGTACATGGAGAATCTTGGCTTCATCTTCCCAATCCCCACTGAGTGAGAAACAGCCTAGTACAATTGATGGTGATTTGTTCCCCTGTCTCTTCGGACTCAGTTGACTGCCATTCTCACCCCATTCCTGTGAGTGCGCTCCAGTCCAACAGGCGGAAGCAAGGCACATGTCTCAATTCCCGCTTGTGCTTCTCATCCCTCATGGAGGGGAGTGGGTGGGCATCTGCTTCCCAAGAGACAGGAAAATAGACCCCACCCCAGTTAACTGCAGTGGCTGCTTCCCAGCAAGTGGAGATTGGGGGACTTTCTCATTCCATATGTAGCCATAGAGGGACTATGAAGATTTAACAGCCATGAGTGCATAACTCTAGGTTATGTACTTGTAACTGCCTTAGAGGATTCCAGTCAACATAAGCCTGAAAAAATGGTCAAAAATTGTGATATAAAATCCTATGGAACTTTAACAATCAAAGTGATATACAACTAGAACATAACATGCCAGACAAAATGATTTTTGAGAAAAAGAAAGCTTGCATTATAAATGTGGAGATTCCAGGAGACAGCAGAATTATGACAAAGAAAGGGAAAGTTCTGTGAAATATCAAGACTTACAAATAGAGATACAGTGACTTTGGGAAAAGAAAACAATTGTGGTTTGAGTAGTGACAGGTGCTCTGGGAGCAATTCCAAATGGACTGACAAAACATCTGAATGAAATCACCATATAGAGGATCACAACAGAACAATTACAAATAGCATCACTGATTGAAAAGTGTCATATTATCTGATGATATCCACTGGTTCCTAGGTTGATGATCCAAAACTCCAGCTGGTAACACCTGATAGACTGTAAAATCAATATCAAACGTAGCAGTTACTGCTGTTGTGGCTGTTGTGGTTTTTGCTACCATCCCTTACAGCACCTCTTGACAGTCTTCACTGTTCACTAAGGCTGTTCACGTTGTTTCCCCTTATAGCTTCCACATCATTCCAGTCTATGTACAGGGTAAAATCTGTCCTCAAAAGTGTTAAGCAGCTTTAAAACTATTCATTTCAATAGATGACTTAAGCAAGTGCTTAGCTTTCTCCCACTGAAGATCAATGGGAGTTACACGTGCTTAGTTTTAGCTGGATTGAGGCCAGAGTTTGAAACGTCAGATGAACACTTTTCAATATCTTCTTAATGATGATTAATTTCTTTGATATTCATTCTAGTAGCAGTAATCATGATGAATTCATTTAGCACAAATGTGGACAGAGCATTTCAATTCCTTTAGCATTTCAGGAGAACCCATTTTAAATGAATAATTGGAGAATAATGAATAATGGAATGGAAGGAAGTTAGCATGTCAGCCATAAATTGTACAATAAAATAGCATAGTCTGTGAGCACTTGAGTATAATGCAATTTTAATGAATGGTAGATCCACCCAGATGCAAGTAGGTTGTTAATCTATGGTAGCTCCATCCAGAAAGAGATAAGATTTTTTTCCCCCTGTTTTTTAAAAAATCTGCAAATTCTTCTATATGTTTTCTTACTTCCAACAAGCTCCACTGGCATAACAGGCCAAAAGTGAAAATGTGTTGGATTGTGATCTTCCAAATGTGGTTGGACTACAACCCCAGTCAGCCCCAGCCAGCATACCTAGTGGTTCTGGAGGATGGGAACAGCAGTCCAACAACATTCTGAAGGGCCATGAATTCTGCACACACAATACAGGCTATGAAACGAAGTATTATCTAGAAACCAGGAAACAGTCTGTTTATTTCTAAGAAGAGCTGGAGGCACACAGCTATCAGGATGGATGGTGATATGACATACCCTCCATCTGTCCAGATTTGGGAGGAACAGACCCAATTAATCCTTTCTCATTGTACTTTTGCAGCTGTTTTTCAAATGTCCCAGTTTCTGATTCCTCCTCCCACTTTCTCTCTTTGTCCTCAGTTTATTTCCACTGCCACAACCCAGTTGTTTGCAGTTTCCTGGGTCATGTGGGTTCCTGCCTCAGCAGCCCATTTTCATCAGCCTGTGCTTTACAGATTATAGCAAAGCCTTTAATTATGCAGATTACAAAGAACTATGGCTTGCTCCAGGAAAAAAAAAAGGGTTGTTTCTCAATATCTGATAGCCCTGATGTATAATCTATCCTCATGACAAGAGGCCACTGTAAGGAGCCAGTATGGACAAACTGAATGGTTTCCAATTGGCAAAGGGTTCAGACAAGTCTGCATTTCATCATGGCAGCTGTTTATTTGCAGAAAACTCCCCATGGAAAGCAAAATTAGACTCAGAGGAAGGAAATAAGAAAACTGGGGGAAGGGACATCAATGATTTAAGGTATCTAGATGACAGCATAGACAGCCAGAATGTTGTAGTTGTTTAAGCTTTGGAATACAACCCTGAAGATCATGATTCAGTTCCCTGATCAGCCATGGAAATCCTCTAGGTGACATTGGGGTGCATCACACGCTGTCAGCCCTCAGAAAACCCCACGATAGTGTTGCCTTAGGCTTATCACAAGTTGGAAACTACTTGAAAGCACACAACAGCAACAGATGACACCATGTATCTAGCAGAAAATAGCAAAGACTTGGCTTGACTGTTGAAGCAAGTCAAGGAAGAATGTATAAATTAAGGTTTGTGTCTGATCTTTAAGATAACCGAAATAATGACCACCAATGATTCACTTAAATTAGAGCTGAATGCTGAAGATACTGATAGGATGGATGAGATAATGAAGGTGTTGGGATGATCAACAGTAGGATGCTGGGTGGCCACATTAGCTACATCAGGAGACCTTGGAGGACCATAAGCCCAGTTGTGTTACCCCAAATGTTGCCAACCCCCCTCTAGGGGTTGGGGAGTATCTTTAGATGTTAACCCTCATGGATCATTTTAGGTCTAAGAGTGACCTTTTAGGAAGTGACCAGAAATCATTTTCTGAGCCCTGGTGGCTTCAGGGGCCACAGCAATGGCCCCAGGGCCACGTATGGCCTACAGACCATACTTTGCCAAGCCATGTTCTATACCTTGTCTCAGTCATTAATCAAAATGATGACTTTAGTCAAGACATAAGAAAACTAGGACTTGGAAGGCCAACTATGACGGAACTAGATAAGATCCTCAAACATAGACATATTTCATTTATATACCACAGTTAGGCTCATCCATGCTACAGTATTTCATATGTGCACTTGTGAAAGTGAGACAGTGAAGAAACTTGGAGGAAGAAAATCAATCATTTGAAATATGGTGCTGGAAGAGAGTTCTACAGACACAATGGACTGTCCAAAGGACAAATAAATTCATCCTAGATCAAATCTAGGTGACCTCTCTCTAGAAACCAAAAGGACTAAAATGGGGTTATTATATTTTAGACATATTGAAAAAGGCCATATGCTTGGCAAAACTGAATATAGTAGGAAAAGATGAAGACTGTAGTACAGGCCCTGTAATATTAATAACTGACTGTCCTGGAGGTCTCTAATTCATAAGATTGCTATACTTCAAAGATGACTTGATAGCATTTAACAATAAATATGGAAGCGTATATGTGATTCCAACATCCTGGGGAGGGGCAATGGCACCCTCCCAGCCTCTGACAGTTGTCCACACCTCTTGTTACTGGTGTTTGCAGTTTACTTGGTCAGAAAATGCCTCAACAATTCTTTTTTGTAGTAAAAGCATTTCTGAACCTACAAATTCCAGAATTCCACTGGGTGAAGCCACGACAATCATGAAAGATTTATATTTTAAATTATCCAATGTTTGTTAATGTTGAAAAATCTCCATATTCCCTTTGGCATATGCAATTGTGCATGTGTAAATGTGTGAATATTCAGCAAGTATTCCATAAATGTTTGATATACAATATCAGCGTTTAAGATCCAATGATTCTTCAGTTGCAGTTGGCATTTGATGACATCTGACATATTAACCCTGTTCGGAAATCCTTTGCCATTTGATGGCATACAATAGCCACCAGTCATTGACAGGATGACAACTGACTTGCAGCCAGTTTTAGAAAATTTTTCTAACACCAATTATTCAAAAGAAATAAACAAAAAAATCCACTGCCTAGACCGAACTAATAAAATAATTGAATTTTGAAATCTTGCGTGAATTTTTGTCTCTGAAATTCAAATTTCAACATTCAATTTCATTTCTAAAAAACTAAAACTTAAAAGATTTTCCTGCATTTCTGCTTTGTGCACGCTAGTGTCAACCTATTCTTTGCCCAAGTTTCACCTGCGTTTTATCTTTGATGACTCCTCATACCAACATCTCTGTCACGAAAAAATCACAGAGAATTTTGTCTCTGGTTGAGAGATAACTAATGGGTCTCATTACAACAGAAAATAGAGACTGTGATTTCAGAATGATATCTGTTTTATGTTATTGTAATTCAACTGCACACATACAAAAACGCTATGGGGCCTACACCGTTGAAATGTTGCCATGGTGATCAGATGCTTCTTGTTTTACTGAAAACTATGGCTAAAGTTGACACCCCAGTTCCTGGAAATAATATGCAGTGAGCTTTGGCGCTTTCTGTCTTGGAATATACTGATAAACCTGATAAGCATGGTGAGTGACTAGCCTTCGTCATCTCCAAACTCATATCATCTGACTCTAACTATATAACACACAAACACATCAGAGTGCGCACTTGGGACTCCTTTATCTTGCTTACAATCAAAAGGCTGAAATGTGCTACTTTTCTCCCCATGACATGCACCTGAAAAATTACTAACAAATTCAAGTGATGTAGGATTTATAACACACACACAGAGAAATTCCCAGTCTCTGGACATTCAGTTTGTTGATGGATTTAATGAAGAATTTCAAAACCCTGCCTTTCTTTTCAAAAATATACTACTTTGCAAACCTGTAGTTTCCTTTTTCCTTCTCATTTGGGACTGTAAAGCAATGCTTGTTCATGAGAAGGACTATAAAATTAAATATTCTTGCCATGCAGAGGGAAACTGGAAGAATCCCAACAACCTACATTTTCAGGAGGAGAAGGAAAAAAAACCCCTAAGCAGAATGTACAAGTAATTGTTTTTGGTGTCTGCTTTTCCATAGCGTTTAAGCCAAATAAGCAGTTTGTATGCCACAAAACCCATCAGTTCCTAGTTTTAATCTCATATTCCATCTGTTCTTAGATTAACTGGTAAAGGAAGGAGGCAAATGAGTTCTAATCTTCTCCTAGGGCCAGAGTTTGCTGGGTGAGTCATTCAGAAGTAGATTGATGAAGTGTTTGCAAATAATTGCTCAGCTAGAGGAACACCTTTGTTCTAGAAAGAGGCATTTCAAGCCTATGTGATGTGGATTTTGCAATGAAGTAACTCATCTCAGGTTAGATCCCACAGTATATCAGTAAAGTATCAATGCAGGTGGACTACAGAAAGCCATGGATTCTCCTCTGCTGGAAATAGTGCTGGGAATTTTCAAACAGAGATTGGTTGGCCATCTGACAGGTATGGTTTAACTATGGATTTCCTGAACTGGCAGAGAGTTGGATTATACAACCCTGGGGTCCCTTCCATTTCTACAGGTCTGTGAGTCTGTGGGTAAGCAATTCTGTGGTTAAAAAAAAATAGAGTATCTACTGGTCTTAGATAGGATACAAAAGCTGAGAACTTCCTTTCAATTTGTGGAGTTATGCATTGATTGTGCTACACAATAAACGGTAATGCTGTGAAACTGAATGCACAACTAAATGTGTAATCTAGAGAATGTTACTGCCAATTTCAGTGGAAGCAACAGACACACATTGGCCACGAAAATGCATCTACATATGCAATGGCAGTGGGTGTACAAATTTGATCCTTAGACCTTGAACTAAATGCAAAATGTTGTGCTCTAGCTACTTCCATAAGAGAAAATAGGCATTTGTAAGACACAAGCAGGATCCCATGGAACTATATCAACCAACACTACTAGTCTGGTATATTGCACAAGGCAAACAGGTAGCTCCTTTCTGGTCATTCTGTTCTATTCTGAGTGGACACATATTACTACAGATGGAAAGAAAATTCTCAATTAGTCCTTTGTTGACAGATAGGAAACACTGTTGAGAGAGCAGCACTATTTTCTGCTTGTATTTGAATGTCCCAAAGAGTTGCAAAGCAGAGAAAAATACACAAGCAATGTTCAAATATAAAGGGGGAAAAAACTGCTGCAGAAAATTAAGGGGAAAATGCTTGTTTTCTCCCACATTAGGGAGAAATCTCCAACAACGACCTGGCCTTACATATGAGGATGAAATAGTCAAGGATTTGCATCCCTAATTACTACATGATTGGTGCTAGTATAGATTCTGCCATCATGGTCAGTGTAGTGATTTTTTTTTTAAAAAAAATTAAGTACTCACCAGAAACATCTTCACAGTCAGAACCTCAAAAACATTCCAAAACGCAAGCACTTGTATTGATCTATATTCATAAAACAGCACTAGTAGTTTTCACATCTGTCAAGAGTAGGTCATTTGTAAAGCTAATGAATCTTCATTGGCCACTGTAAAATACTCTAGATTACGATAGGGATAATTTACAACAATCTGCTGCTGGGAAAATTTCCTTCCCCAGTCCCCGCTCTGGTGAGGACTACACGTTAGGAAGAATGGGGGGGGTGTTTGGTGTGGCCAATCAAATCCCCAGTAACCTCTCCACAGCATAAAACAGTTTCATCTCAGAATTGAAATTGCAGAATATCTCCTGCAGTTTCCAGGGGGCATGATTTCCATTGTTATGCTATTTCAGAGGGGTATGTCTTTTGGAGGCTGAAAATACCCTTCCAGACAGTTATGGTTTCCACAAGGGATGGATGAAGACCATGGAGGTTTGTGGGGGGTGGGGGTGGAATGGAGTTATTATAGCCCTAGACCCACTGCAGTTTCCAACCCCTGAAGAGGAAAAACTCTTGAGACAACATGAGCCCTTATTCCACTGGTCTAAGCCATCTGCGCCATGTGGGAATTATTCCAGAATTTATGGTCATTTCTCCTAGCAAATTTTCTCAGGTCATGAACAATTTTGCATAAGGTTGCTGGTATAAAAACGATCCTTCCAGCCTTTGCTCATGTGTTTTAAATTGCCCGGTAGATGGTTTGAGAGTTCCTGATCCAAAAATTCCTGAATTTTGATTAAAGGTAAAATAGGTATGTACAGGCTATAGATGTTGTACCAATGGAACTGTGATGTTATGTTATATGATATCATGTATTTCCCTGTTGTCCTTTCATGTTTTTCTGTAGTCCCTGGGGAAGAATTTGGGAGCATACACAAGCTGAAACATATTGGGCTTTTTTTTTTTTTTTAAATGAATGAACTAACAATCATTTGAGCATGTTGAGATCAGTCTCCAGTATCTCCTACGGATTCCATGGATGCTTCTCAGGTTCTGCTCTTCCAGTATCTTAGCACAGTCACCTGTGACACTGAGCACCTTGCTGTTTAAGCCTGACATGGTCTATTACCCTCAGGTGGCATCAAAGCCAGGGAAAGAAACCCCTGATTACTTCAAGCTCTTTGACCTGCTTTCCACTGATGACTTGACCGTGTAAAGAAATGTGAGCCTAAAGAGACTGACCATTGCCTTATCGCTGGCTAACAGTCTGAGTAAACAAGCTTAAACTCACATTGAACAATCACCTCCAGGCTATGCAGCTGTGAAGAGCATCACATCAGCCAGATGAAGAAAATCAAAGCCAATTGGACATGTGGGGTGCAGAGAATGGCCTGCTTTCACCACACCTCCTTGATGAAAAGTTTGTCACTCTCCCTCAGTGACCCTTTTGACGCAATAAATGACAAAGTGTTATCTGTCTGTCCATGGTGCTGAAAACATGGGTTCCATTAAAACGTAGAGTGTGTATGGGATATATAACTCATGATACAGAGTTGTGGAAAAATCTGTGCTGAGCCAGGCTTCTCTGACATCCTTATTCATTGATCTGACGGTCTTACTGTGGGCTGAGACTGGCGTAGCCTACGGGCAGAAACCATGCCAGGCTTCCAGATCAAAGCACTGTGCTCTTTGCTCACATAGGTGCTGAGGCCATGTCTGGCTTCCAAGAGAAAGCGCCTGCAGCAATGTCAGCTAATTACAGGTTGTGTTCTGCTGTTTCCAAACAGGGTGAAAGTGACAGAAGTTTAACTGTGAATAATTACACACTTGAATAAGTATGTGATTAGCCCTATTTGTTGTGGTTGGAACTGGAGTGACAGGAAAAGAATAGAGTGATTGCATTATTTACAGCTTAATTGTAGACAAGTAATTACTTTTGCATGGTTGGTGTGGTGGGGTCAGGGAATACATGGGCAAGAATGGAATATGATTTTAACAAGAACTTCAGAGAGTTGGCTCCCTCAGTCATACAAAGGGAAGAGACACTTCCTCACACTTTTAAACTTAATTATAGAGGGTTTTTCTCAAATTAAACGTTCAGTGTTCTCGTCTCCCTGAAATCAGGGATCAACTGAAATATTTTTGAAGCCAGTGCTTCCAAAGTAATAAATCACAAATGCCACCTAGTGGTTTCTGTTGTCCAGTGAATGAATCATTTGCACACATACAAAAATGAAACAAAACAAAATCCAAGGTCTTATATCAAGGAGACAAAGAGTAACTTTACACTTAACAGATTCCATGATGACTGTACATAACTGAATTCAAAAGCTGCACAACTGAATGTGCAAACAAATGTGAACATGCAATTACAATGCACAATGAATATTTGCATGGGCCACACACAAAGTTCAATGTGTGTCTGGATGGACAATGCATGATGATGGCACCACCTGTGCAATAGCATCACATGAGCAACTCCACTCCTGCAATCAACTGAATACAGACTTCTACATTGGACAAAAACATCCAATCACTTTAGTAAGGGAAATTATTCAGAAGTAAGTCAGTAATGCCATGCTATCCACCACTGCAGGCGCCGGCAACTTATTGTCCCTCAGTAACCTTATTTACAAGGAGCTCTAGGTGTGCATTGCCTCCCTTCCTCCCTATGGTGCATATAAAATCATTGGATCCACCCTCACCTAGCTCATAGCAACTAGCAAGATGTTCTTTTAATGTAGACCTAGGCAACTAGTAGGCCTGCCTATGTCATTGGACTGCAATATTCAGAATTTCTCACCCGGCTAGTGATGATGGGAGTGGCAGACCAACAACATCTGGGGAACCCAAAGTTGCTCAGCCTTGTTTTAGGGCAAATTCCAACAAGCTTCAAATTTTGATACATTTTGTGTTTTGTCAGTAAATGATATTAAGTTGGCCCTCCACATTTGCTAGAGTTAGAGACACAGGATTCCTGCAAAAGTGGAAAAACCACAAATACCAAAATGTGTGTGTATGTGTATATCTGCGGGAAGAGGACTTAGGTAGGGAGAATGGGCATCCAGGGTTCAAACCAGGCCAGGGAAAGGAGAGGGAAAGAGAATGGGTCAGATGGTGGCCCTATAATCCTTTCTCACACCATCTCTTTCCTTGGCTGTGTGAGGGGCAATGGGACAGGGCTTGTGGTGCTGAGAAATCAGGTTGCAATCTGTCCTTAGCTGGCCGGGCAGTGATGGGTGGTGGTGGAGGAGGATCAGAGGCAGGTTTTTAAAGGGCTACACGGCCTGATTGGAGCCACTGAGAGGAAAAAAGTACCGGAGTGACAGGGGTCGGAGAAACTCATAGTCAAAACCATGAAAATCAAACCTGCAAATGTGGAGGGCCAACTGTATATCTGAAGCTCTGTTGATAACAAAAGAGGTATGTTAAGTTTGGGGACTAGTAGAGAAGTCAAATTTAATGGAAAAGGTGCTTGTAAGAGAAGATGTATATATATTTAAGGCTATTTGGCTTTCTTTTTTGGCTTCATAGCAATCAGAACATTAAAGTGTATATAAGCTTCTTAATCTTGCAGTTAATGTAATATATTGGATCTAGACATGGGCTCAACTGTGCTATAGAAAGGATATTGGGTGGCAATTTTAATCATTTCTTCCTTTCTGTTGTAGCTCCATGTGCTCCCTGAAAAGATGCTCCAGCAGGTTAAAGGCCTCTGACAAAGAACATGGGAGGTGACTTCAAGAGGACAGACATGACTTCAAGAGGACAGACAAAAATTGACCCTTCACTTCTTTCCTCCAGTGGGAATCCTTTTGACATTCCAGTTCCATGTAAAACCCTGATCAGCTTGTATCTAGATCCCGTGAAGATTCATCTCTTTCCATATTTACCTGCATAGTTCTTAAGGAAATCATTTGAGGCCCTTCATCTTATGCCTCTGCCAAAGGAAACAACACAGATGGCTACAAGAGAGACAGTTTATGTGGTGCACCTACCTGTGGAATGCTTGCCTTTGTGCTTGCCTTATTCAATTTTCAGCATGATCTTCTTATTTTCTCAGGCATTTTAGGGACTATTTTGGTACTTCTACATATCACACTGTTTTATCTTTGTTGCAGGTTTTAATTCTGGTTTTATTATATACCATTCTTGGCTTTATATTGTTTTGTTTTATGTTTTGTTTTATTGTTTAATTCCATTTTTAACTTTTTTAAGGCTTACACCACCCTAAGTTGGGTAGTTTAGAAGTGCGATGAATGAATAAATGAACAAAGAAATGGATAAATGAGGGCCACCTTTTTAAAGAGAACACCATGCCTGCTATATTGGTCCTCCTGCCCAAGTGATTTTTTTTTTCTGTTTGGAGGGAGGGAAAAACTCTTTCTTTGAATTAATACCATGGATGGTCTCAAGGGTTTTTGAGAGTTCAAAGTGCCTGCTTGAAATCCCCACTTCATTTTGGAGGCAAGCAATAGGTTGCATGGCCTGCTGTAGTTCAAGCCATGTGAATACCTGAAGCTTCCTTATTAAAAGAACCCCAACATTATCTGGTCATTTTATCATTTTGATGGATGGTGACATGAAATCTGTTTATTGTATTTTTCTGCTAGAGTGTGGAGCAGGGAGGGATTGCAAATGCAGAAGGAGATCCCAAAGTAATTTTTTTTAAAAAGGCAATTCAAGTACACATGACATTTTAACAATAAGGAAAAGAAACTGGTGGTCATCCTGCACTGCAGTTATGGATTCATATCCTAAAGTTACCAATCTATAGCTTCTGTGTACTCTGTATACTACATATTCACAAAAGGTCTAAATACCCTAAAGGAACCTGATCTTGGAAGCTAAGCAGGCTCAGCCCTGATTACTACTTGGATGGGAGACTGCCAATGAATATCAGGTGCTGTAGGCTATATTTCAGGGGAATAAACTGGCAAAACCATTTCTGAATTCTCCTTGCTTAAGAAAACCCTATGGAATTCATGGGGTTGACAGGCAACTAGAAGGCACATGCACATATACATTCATCATACCACAATTGTAAAGGTCCCAGGCCCTTTTTGCACGGCATATCTGATGCGAAAGGGCCCTGTGAGCATTGCGCACATGTGAGGAGCGGTCCACACTGCGCACTCACATTTGCACAATGCTCAAGGGCCTGACGCAGACCGCACACACATTTTTTCATTTTCGGCTTGAAGCCGAAAATGCTGCGTGGTCGTGCATCACTCTGGGGCCCCGCACGCACTTACCTTGTGTGTGGAGCCTTGGGAGCCAGGCCGATTGCGCTTCCTGTCTCAGTGCAGCCTGGGAGGTCCCAGGCTGCACTGCGAAAGGAAGAGGCGGGGCTCTTGTGTGAGCCGGAAGCTCATGCAGAGCCAAAGAAGCAGGGAAGTGAGAGCCTCTCTCCGAAGGCTGCTCGTATCGAGCCCCTCACCCGAGCACCGTAAAAAGGTACGGTGCAAAAATGCTTCCAGTTTAAACTCCAGGGAATAACTCAGAGCAATGGAGGTCTGTTCTTCTGGAAATTGGGGCACCCTCCCACCCGCAAAGGAGGCTGTGACAATCAGAAGCAGGACTCCAGGCTTTCTGGGCAGGCCAGTAGGTAGATGTTCCTTGAGGTAGCTCTACGGCGAGGAAAACCTTTACAGTAAATGTGCTGGCCAGCACCAAATCCCTGGGTTTAAGAGGGAGTGGTGAATTGCCCACCAGGGTCTGGAATTCCCATTACTTGCATTTACTCATATGTAAATGCACAATGAATGGGAAGACTGAGGGAATTACATCTTCTACCTTTGCTGTAAAATGCAGCTGCTTTGATCTGAGGTTCTGAAAGCTCCACATCAGCAACCTACTTTTTTTAAAAAAATAGCTCTTAAACAAAACTTTGGAGTTACAAAAGTGAAGAACTCTTTTGATTAAAATAGGACAACAGAAGCATTGCCACTCACCTTTCTATAACCAAGAGTTGAGTAAGTATGTTTACTCCGCAAGATCAGGGCAAATAAGAAGATAGAGGGTTGATATGTTTAAAGGAGAGGATTTAAATGCATATATTTTTGTGGACAGACTGAATTTCATGTTATTTAAAAGACTGAATTGGACTTCAATAAGGAGAAACTACAGTCAGCCTTCCATATCCACAGATTCTGTATCCATGGATTCAACTAATCACGGTTTGAATGAATGAATGAATGAATGAATGAACGAATGAATACACAAACACATATGGGACAGCATTTTACTACGCCATTGTACACAATGGGACTTGAGCATCCATGAATGGTGGTATCCACTGGGTGTCCTGGAACCAAATGCTAGTGGATACTGAGGGCCCACTGTACAGCTTGCAGGCATTATCTCTCTGACACTGATAACACTGACTCTCCGGCTGATTTGGCTAGGTAGGAGATGGACTGAACTATTAAACCTGCAATTCTGTAACTGCTGGATTTGAATGGAAGATGGAATCTTCCCATGAACTTTCTCAGGACTTTCTAAAGCAGATGGAGGAGCTACATTGACTCAGGTTGACTCAGTCTTCCATCCTTCTGTAGGTCAATAAAATGAGTTCCCAGCTTGTTGGGGGCAGTTAGCTAAAAACATTGTAAACCACTTAGGGAGTGCTTAGCACTGATAAGCAGTATAGAAATGTAACTACTATTGATACATTCATTGAGAGAATAGAGATTCCCAAACAGGAAGAGAGATTTGATAGAGAACCTGAGGAATGAGATGAAGGCAGAACTGTGGGGAGATATAATGCTGGTGTGTATGTATGGAGAAATGTGGTGCTAACATGGAAGTGAAGGAGGTTGAAAACCACATGGAGGGACAAATCCAAGTTGATCCAATGGAAGAATTAGCCATTGAATCTCTAGAGATGATGAAGCACCAAGAAATTCTGGTTTGTCAAATGGGGTTTATAGCCTAGGGCCATTTCCGCACTACATTTTTATAGCGTGATTATTCCACTTTCAACATCTTATGGAATCCTGGGGTTTGCAGTTTTGGGAGAGGCCGGCCAGCCCCTCCTGAAACTGCAAACCCCAGGATTCCATAGGATGTTGAAAGTGGAATAATCGCACTATAAAAATGTAGTGCGGAAATGGCCCTGGGTAGGAGAGAAGGGGAAGCTCATCTGAAATTGATCTGTAACAAATTTGCATTGATGGCTGAACATAACGAAGTTGGCTTAATGAAAGGATCAGCCTGTATGACTGAAGAGAGTGAATGATGAAAAAAGGGGCTCTGTCTTGAGACAAATATTTTAAAACAGCAAGTGGGAAGGACTCAGAAATACTAACAAAAGGTAAGGAAGGGAATCTGAGAAGAATGGAAGGGGAGGCTCATGGACAAGATGGATTAAAAGAAAAAGCAGTCAAATTTAAAATGAAATAGGGAAAAAGGGGGAAAGTTGGTTGAAACTATGGTTATGACATGGTTACAGATATAAGACAATGAAAACTGGACTTGGTAATAATTTGTGCAAAGGAGTCTACAATATGAAATGGTGCAGAAATATTTGGATTTAGTGAAACAATATAACATGTACTAGATTCAGTTTTAAGTATTAAAGGTAAGTCAGTAAGTAGTTTTAGTATTAAGATTAGAGAACGCAATATCATTTGTCACATTAATGTTAAATATAACAGAATCTAATGCTGCTATATCATACTAGACATGTTAACCTCTGGAAGAGGAAAGTTCATTTCTCTTTTACGGTTGGAAAAAATCACGGAGAGGAAGAAGAGAATTCCTGGATATTATCTTTGAGAGGCTTGAAACAATTTGAATGCTATGAACCATTTAAAGGAAGAATGGAAGTCACTTCTTTTTCTTTATTCTTTAATTTCCAGCTCTTATGCTTTATACTTTTTGTATGCTTTTCTCCTCTTCTTTTGATATATTATCAATAAAGACATTATATATATATATATATATAAAAGACGCAGGACTTCTGCTACAATCCCTTGTCAAATCACAGATCACTGGTGGGAAGGGGATGATGAAAACATCATCTTTCTGCACCCTGATCACCAGCAGAAGAGACATCCATTGCTTGGAGCAGCTACTGACTGTTAAGGTAGGTTTGGGGTGAGGCTAGGAGACAGTACTTAGTTATGTTTTCATAACTGAGATCCTACATTACTGCCTTAGGCCATTTCTGCACTAGCCTGTTATAGTGCGATGATTCCACTTTCAACATCCTCTGGAATCCTGGGGTTTGCAGTTTCGGAAGGGGCCGGCCAGCCCCTCCTGAAACTGCAAACCCCAGGATTCCAGAGGATGTTGAAAGTGGAATCCATCGTGCTATAACAGGCTAGTGTGGAAATGGCCTTAGTATTTGTAACTAAGTCAGTGATGTAGGATCTCACCCAGTGCTGTTAAAACTGTGACTAATATCCTTTGTTAAGGTGAAAGAGTGTTAACTTTACTCTTACTGAATTATGCAACAATTATGCATTAGCAATTGTAACACTGTGCAACTGGGTGTAGAAACAAATGTGAAAAGCACATCTGCACGGGCAGCAAGCAATGCAAAATGTGCATCTCCATGTGCAAAGCGCAACAGCACCACATGCTCAATGCCACTGCATGCACATTTCTGCTTTCACAACCTTCAGTTGAATACAGACTTCTGCCTTGGAGAAAAACCATCCAACTACTTCTGTAGGTGAACTTACATATGTGTTAGTGACTGGCAGGATGCCAACTAAGATTCCTGAGACATCTGATTTTCCTTTTACTACATGCAAGTTATTATTCAAAGAGAAAATCCTTCTATCCAAACCTTCTTGATCCTATAAATTCTCCATCCACTCCCTAAGCCATTTAAATGTATATCAGGATGAGGAGAAAGATGCATGATTTTAGTCTCACAACTAAGTCTCACAACTAAGGCAAAAGTAAGGGAGAAGACAGAAGCATGTTCCACTGTCAACAATTCTAAACGGCTCAACTTTCCCAAATTTTTCTGCATCTACCCTACATACAGACAGACGTGATTTGATGGGATGAATGGATATTAAAGCCCTCTTTGAGGACTGGGCAAATTTACCTTTTGTGCTGTGAAAAGCAGACCTGTTACCACCAATTAAACATGCTGACATCACTCTGAGGACTCGCCTGCTGATGTAAAAGAAGGCAAATTTGCACTAATTGCTCTTAAACATTAAGTCATTAATTAGACTAAGGAAAGATATCCTACAGAGAAGTCTGACAGGAATTAGAAAAAATAATCTAAATCACCCATGGGACACTCTGATTTCATTAGCACAGAATTTGGCAAAGTTCCTTTTTGGGGGGGCTAACTGGCCATGTTGGCTGAAGGATTATGGGAGCTGCTATCCAAAAAAGGATGTTTGCTAGAGGTGTGAGTCAGTAATACTTACCCAAGAGGATGAAAAAGTTTGGTGGCAGGCACATTAAATTCACACACAGGAAGTTTTGAGGAACTTAGAAACATGGAGTTGGTTCATGTTTCTCAAAGTATATAAATCTATCCAAGAACATTTCTGTCATGTCTTCTCTCCCCTCTCCTGCCTAAAGGGTTAACTACATCAAGGTTTTGTCAAAGGAACTTGACAAAACTTAGGGAAGTACGACAATTTCATTTCAGCTTTTTTAGAATGTCTCTTCTTGAAAACAACCTGCCTCTTCTCTTCTCTACCCTGAATTCCATCATGGGCAGAAAACAAATGACCAAAAGGTAAGGAATTACATATTGGTGAAAAACCACTCACCAAAGATTTTGTAAAGAGTACATGTGCTAACTAGATGGCATTGATATAGCAAGAATCAGCAGTAGGAATAAGTAAGACTACACTTGTTTGTTTGTTTGTATGTTTGTTAGATATCCCACTTTCCCCCCAAATTTGACTCAAGCTGACTGATGGTATTTATGTTTTTCTCTCCGGAACCCCAAGAACCACCAACGAAGGCCTTCTGCAATTAAAAGGAAAGATGCTTAAGCCCAGAAATTACACTGTAGTACTAGAATGAAATAGAGTTCCTCCTTTTTTTTTTTACAAAAAATCAGCTTCTGGTTAACCCAAAGTGTCTTCCTTTCTGCAGTATAATTTGACATGTTTTGTTGCTGTTTATATCAGAAATCATTGATGATCAACTGCCAGTCATCCAGAGATCTTCTCAGAGATCCTAATCCACCCTCTATGCACTCATGTCCTCTATTATACATTATACGCTGGCAAATGTCTTTTGTAGAAGAAGAAAATTTAAGTTAACTATCATAATGCTGAGGAAGTGGATCATACATTCTTTTCTGCTTTTCCAAAAAGTCTTCCACTAGTCTTATTGTGCATCAGAAAAATGTAACATTAATATGTTGACTCACTACAGGCTGTCAATGGCAACTCACCCATGCAAATGGACTGGAAAACCCCATAGGTCCACCACTGTTTGTTCAAAACCATTACATGAATAATTAGACAGAACAAACACATTAGTAGAAATCAAACTTCATTTATGACCACAGAACAATCAGATTTTTTTAAGAAGAAGAAGAATAAATGATGGAGAAAATTGGCTATTTCTAATTCTGCCATCACTAACTATGTTTGTTTATTTATTTATTTGGAGTATTTTTTTTAAATAGGGAAAATCTTTTTTGGAAAATTATTGAGGCAATTATACTTTAATGAAAACAATACACTGTTCTTCAAAATCTTACTCATGCTCAGCGGCAGCTGTAGAGAAGCATATGGTCAAATTCTTTCTTACTCAGGAAAGCAGGAGGTCCAGATCCAGGACCCTTTCATATTCCACAGTTGTAGCACTGTGATTTGGCTTTAACTGCCATGGCTGCACCCTATGGAATCCAGGGGTCTCTGGCTGAGAATTCTAAATACACCTCCCTATACTCAGGATTCCATAAGATGTTGTCATAGCAGTTGAAGAGGAATCAGTGCTATAGTTGTGGCATGTAAAAGGGCCTCTACAAGCCAGAACAGGGGACACTGGAGGAAATTTTCCCACTCCTTACTTCACCTTCTGAGACAGTCATTCAGCTGTCATTCTTTTTTTAATAATAATTTTTATTGAGTAATAAAAATGACACAAAAATTCAAAAGAACATGTACAAACAGATCAGTCACACAAAACAAAAACGAACAAAAAACAATTACAATAAAGTACTATAAAAGACACACAAACTACTAAACTAACTATGCATAACTAAAATGGTTCCCGCCTCTGCTGCCAGTAGCAAATAGTGATCTAATAGTAGCCACAAACTATTAAACCATAAAGTAATAAAAAGATTAAAAGATTAAAACTTCTGCCTATTAATTGTTTTCCTCATAAATCTAAATCTACAAAAGTAGTAATTAGTAATTTCAAGTAAGTAATTAATATTAATTCAAAGTCATTAAGAAACCATTCTTATATCCTATTTCAAATAACGTCTACAAGCAACAACAAAAGCAGAAACTAATATCCAATTACTCTTCTTGTAATAGGAAAAACTGCTAAGATTTAGAGCACACTTTACAAAGAAAAGCGTCAAAGAAAGAAAAGAAAGAGAAATAATCTCAAAAATCTTCTAATCGTTTGTAGCTCTTTCTTCTAGTAATTCATAATCATTTTCATATACCATGCATCCTAAAACATTTTTCCATTATACAGCTATCATAGTCTTCAAAATAAGTGTTTAAATTATCATACTGCAAAGTCTGGGAAAGTGATTTTGTTGGACTACAACTTCTCAGTGGTCATGCTAGCCGGGAGGTTCTGGACCACCATGAAAACTTCTATGAGGCATAAAATGTGAGAGAGGAGAAATAATTAAACAATTATCACATTCTAGATGACAATGACAAGCAATGTGCTAAAAAACAACAGTAAGAACAATGTTCAAAAATGCACCTACAACATAATAAACAGAGGTAACAGAACACTAAATACTGGAAGGTATAGAGACAGATAAGTTTCAATATGACTTTATTTTGAAATCTTCCTCAGGAGAGGTATAATATCCTCACAAAATTTCACATAAAGTCTTGGATTTAAGGGTGGAGGATAGAAAACATTTCCAAAACATTTAAGAACCTTCTGAAAAAGCCCTTCAATTGCTACAAACAATTTGAAAACATCAATACCTGGATGTTAGGATCCAAGCAACAGGTTAGGTATCTATCAGGAACGTTGTACCCTGTTATCACTTCTTGTGGTGGCTCACTGCAATGTGGCTTTGGAGGATTCTGGGAGCTATAGTCCTAAAAAGAATGTGCTTAAGATCTGTTGTGTTCCAAGCATAAGAAAATCAAAAACATTTCAGGATCTTCTCATTTACACAATCAGGTTTCTAAATTAGATAGATAACCTACTTTGGGAAAGCATGCTACTTGCTTTGGACTCTCTCCTTCAACATATGCAACAGGGGCCCTTTTCGCACAGCATTTTCCATGTGAAAGGGCCACTCGAGTGTCGCACAAATGTGAGGAGCAGTCCACACGATACACTCACATTTGCGCAATGCTCCAGGGCCTGGCAGGCACCACTCACACACTTTTTCATTTTCAGCTTTAAGCCGAAAATGGTGCACGGTCTCACATTTCTCCCAGGCCCCATGCACATTTACCTTGTGTGCAGAGCCTCGGGAGCCAGGCCGGTCACACTTCCTGCCTCAGTGCAGCCTGGGAAGGTCCCAGGCTGCACTGCTAAAGGAAAAGGTGGTGCTCTCGCGCAAGCAGGAAGCTTGTGCGGAGCTGAAGAAACCTGGACGTGAGGGCCTCTCACAAGAGGCTGCTCGTGTGAGCACCGCACCCCAGTGCCGAGAAGAGGTAGGATGCGGAAAGGGCCAGGGTCTTGGACTAAAAGACACAGTGAATGGTGTGCTATATATACTTTCCAGTTGTCAGGATTTGACAGGGACAGTCCTGATTGATCCTTAGTTGTTTCCCCTTTTCATCTGCTCTCAGATTGTCCCAGTTCTCTCTTCTCCTCTCACTTTACCCTTTGGTTTCCTCTTACTTTATCTTTGATACTTGGTTTTCTTCAATTGCTGCAGCCTAAGTTCAGAGTTCAAAAGTAGTTTGCACTGAATTTAAGGGCAGAAGAGAAAGAAGGAGTGAATAAAGGAATCTTGCCCTTTCCAGGAGACGCAGGCAAAAGTAAACTGCTGCACTCTCTCTGCTTCTGTATTTATCCTCATGAATAACGTTTTCCATCCTGACCATACTCTGATGTTGCTTGGCCAAATGTGTCCAGGTTTTCCTTTGTCAAACATAGGAGGGTATGCAGGTATGGCCCACTCTTCCACCTATGTGGTTGGAACTATGGAAACTAGAGATGGCTGGATTGATTCTGTTATCTTGTTAGCAGTTTTGATTACTCAGAGGAATGTTACAATAACACTGCTGGTTACTTTGCTTTTTCATTTCTTTTACTTTTTACTGATTTTCTAGTTGGAATTTTAATATGCTGAATTGTTTTAATGTCTTAATTTTTTTAAAAAAAACAGAAATATTGTGATATTGTTTTTTAAGCTGTCCTGCGGGTTTTTGAAAGCCATATGGTGAGATACAAATTTTTAAGATAAATATTTTATTAGCTCATTTAAGTTACTGTTCTGTTCTGTTACTGGATTGGGTGTAGAAGAAAAATCTTCGCTTTCCATAGAAGTTAATGGAAAGAAGCAGTGGGGTAGGGTGGAAAAGCAAAGCCAAAGACTTTTGCTTTAGAAACTTTTATTTTACTTATTGATGAGTTTTATTCCCTGAGCGCTGGCTTTTGTTTGTTGTGGAGGATGTATTGCTGTGGCTTGTTGCACTTTCAGCATTAGCTGTTAACAGCATAAAACAAAATGCCTTTTTGCTGGCCAGTTTTCGGAGATATGTTTTAAGGATTTGCAACCTTTGTATTCAATGGAACTCTTGTAAAAGAGAGAGAGAGAGAGAATGAGAGAGAGAATAGTAGGACAAGGAGGAGGGTCAAGAGAAGTGGTACAGTATTATGTCACAGGTTTTGTTTTGTTTTTTTGTTTTTTTGGAGGACTCCTTGACACATATATCTATTGACATGATTCTGCATCATGGTCACAGTCATCATCATCAATAATATACAAATGTTTGAGTTCCTGTTATGCATTGTTTCTGCACAATGGTGCTTACTCTGACTTAAACGGGCATAGTATTCTCAAAAAACAACAGTCCAATCCAGCAGTTTAGAATAGGTTGAGATAATCCTGCACAGGCCTTCAGGCTGCTTAAAAAAGTGCTAAAATGTATTCAAGGCAGGGACACAACTGCCAGCCTTATACCAAAGATCTGTACTTGCACAGTTTCAATCTTTTACATAAGGAATGGGCAAACTTTGTGGAACTAGGGCCAATTTTTTCCTCTGTGACCCTCTGGAGATTGTAGATACAGCAAGAAACGCCAAATAACCCCCTTAGAAATGTCTAAAAATCCTGCTGTGGTTTGAAAAACTGGTGTTTTTGTGTTAAACAATGGAGGGACTTCCAGCACAGTTTTAAAAGATAAATTTCTTCTCCAAGTGGTTTCCAAGGCCCTTTTCGCATGGCATTCACCATGTGAAAGGGCCTCTGAAGCGTCATGCAATTGCAAGGAGTGGTCCACATGATGTCGTTGCAATTGCACGATGCTGCTGGGGTTAGCAGGCACCAATCAAGCATTATTTTATTTTTGGCTTGTAGCCAAAAATGGTGTGCGATTGCACATCGCTTTAGGGCCCCACATGCACTTACCGTGTGTGTGGAGCCTCCGGAGCTGTGGCGCTTGCGCTTCCTGCCCCAGCGCAGCCTGGGAAAATCCCAGGCTGTGCTGTGGAAGGAAGAGGAGGACCCCTCACACTGCCTGCTCGCCAGCAGGCAGCGACTGTGGAGTCGAAACAGCGGGAACATGAGAGCCTATTGCAAGAGGCTACTCGCGCGATCCCCATGCCCCTGCGCCATGAAAAGGTGTGGAAAAGGCCCAAGAGAGGCACGTTACTCTTTCTTTGGCCAGGACAAAAAGTAATTCAGGGCATCTGGAGAAGTTGAGGGCCACAAAAAGAACCATACAGGGCTGCTTGAAGCTCCAGTGCTGCTCTTAGCCCACCCCTGCTATGCATTTACATGTGTTCAATGCTAAGGCTCAAAACAGGTTTTTTAAAATACGTTCGGTTGATTGAATCAACAGATCGCAATGTAATGGGGAACCCTGATAAAGTTCCAAAAACATTAAGGTCTTTAGAAAAGAGCATGAGCCCATGGACATAATGCATGTAGCTTGCATGACCATTGTTTCCTTTATTTTCAGAGGTGGGGAAACTCAGGTCCTGGGTCCTAATCTGGGTCACCTGAAGTTATTCCATTTTGGGTCCCTCAGAAGTCCCTGTTCCATAATATCAACATTTTGGGCAGGAGTAGGCAAATGCATGGAGATCAAGTGCCAGTCGTCTCACTCAGAACCCCCAGTGGGCCGTACCTCCTCCAACAAGCCAAAGAGCCTACATTTTCCTCTGAAGTTCCCCTCAAAATGGTGACTGGAAGTGACATCACATGACTTCTTGTTGACATTTTGAGATGGACTGCAGAAGAAAATACATGTGTTTCAGGTAGTATGGCGTTCTGAGATATTTGTGTGGGTGGGTTACTTATTTTAGTGTGTTTTCATGCATTTGGTCAGCTTTCTGAATGTTGGTTGAAAACAATTCCCCAAAATTGCACCAGTTTTTTTTAAATGGGGGGTTGGGAGCTAATGGAAGCCTTCAGGGGCTACAAAAGTGGGATTCAGGGATGACATGGGGTCCATGATCCATCCTTTTCTTTCTCCAATTTAATAGTTTGCTAACTTTTGAAAGAATTTTTCTCCATTTGGATATGGCTCCCCTGCAGGAAATTATTTATCCTAGCATGAGAGAGCAAAATACACAAATATTGTGCAATGCGTTTCTAACACCATTACTGTTTGATTCATATATTCAGTTTTGTTGATAAAAGTTCATGTGTATGTGTATGTGTATATATGTATGTGTGTATATATATACACATACATATACATACACACACACACACACACACATGAATTTTTATCAACAAAACTGTGTGTATATATATATATATACATACCCCTGAGAAGTTAGGTACACTTTATAGGTGTATTCTCTAACTTAAACAATTGTCATGCAAAATTGTAGTACAATTATAAGACAAGGATTAAAAAAACCAAAGATTCTATGATACTTCTACAGGTTCTTGAATATTGATATGATATGATATGGTATGATATGATATGATATGATATTATAAATGAGCACCTTTATTTTTCACAGAATTATTGTTGCTACTTTCACTAAAATTATCCATGGTAATTATATTTCATTTCACTGAAAGTGAAATGCAAATTTTTATGACCTCTTTCACTTTCTCTGTGATTTAAAATGCAGCTGCTTTAATTTTATTCTTCTGAAACAGGAGAATAAAGTCCTTCTTTTCTGTATCATGTAGGTCACCTTCCTCAGAGAGTCACCTTAACATTAGAGACACTTTTCTTTTTTCTTTCTGAGCAATCGCTGTGCCTCAGTGTAGATCACACACAGAATGAACTAGCAATGTGCCCTCCACAGTGTTTCACAGTGTTGTTAGAAGTTTGTGAGTAAGAGAGAGGTTCTCATCCTCCTTCCTTTGCTCTTCTTCCAAAGTTTTCTGAATTTATCAGCTATCATCCTATGCTCACATAGAATTCAGAAATCAGAACCTTGGTAAAAACCCAAGAATAATTTCTGAAATCCTGTGTAAAATTCTAAAATCAGAATTCCTTCACAATGTTTGACTGCATTAACATCTTAATCTCTCATAATTTATTCAAGTTTAATCTGCAGTGTTTTCAATTGACATTACTATTAATCTTTCTCTAGTTGTAATTTTTTTTTCTTGACTTTCCATTCCTAAACTTTTCCAGTCTGTCAGAATGAAGCTCACACAACCAATTTGACAAACCTGACTTTTTTTTTAAAATGCCTTATCTCCTTCTGTAACCAGTTAATGACATGTGAAGCATGAACTACTATAGCACTCATCAGGATACATAAATAGCAGTATTATACCATTACACTGAATATTTCTGAGCATGGTTTTCCTGACATCTTTATTTTGGAACACACAAGAGACACATCGAGTAGGCAAGCTCTGGGCAAAAGAACAGGTTGTGTAACCCTAGTGGACAGAAGTTTCCCTTCTCAGTAATAGGGTTAGATGAAAAAAGTGACCCAGTGACAGATGACAGTGGAGCAATGGAGGCTGATGGAGTTCCCTGAGCACTGGCAAACTGGTTGCTTGGAACCTGAGACAGACATCAACTAATTGGGTCCTAATGAAAATTTTGCCCTGCAGTGGATTTTTGACATCAAGCAATGGGGAATTTTGACAGTAACATTACATCAGTAACAGAAAGAGATTCTTGTCAGTACTTTGAATAAGACACTGTGAAAGAAAGAAAGAGAAAAGGGGTGGGGAATTAAAAAGGAAGGTATATCCAAGGGTACAACAATAGGGGAGAGAAGTAAAATGAGGGGATTGGCTCCCCCAAATAAAAATTCTGCCCCTCCATCAAATTTTCCTTTGCTCCTCAAATTTCTAGCATTGTTGAGAGTGAGACACACCTAGAATTATTTGTTACTAGCATATATACCCGCCGTTTCCTGATATTTTATTTTTTCATAGGTAATACTTGTTAGAAGGATTTGAGGTCCTGTGTCTCTAGTTCCGTCTTGGCCAGTACCTGTAACTTTTCCCTGTATCTCCAATCCAATCTGTATTCAGAGTTATTAACATACAGAGGTTGGGTTCCTGAGGGGATATACTCCCTCCTCTTTGCTGCTAGGCCTCATCTCCATAGAAATCGACCTATTCAAGAGATACACAATTGACTGAGGCCCAAGGGCTCTCTGGCTGAAAATTCTAAAGGCCCCTCCCTAAACTGCAAATCCCAGGATCCCATAGAATCTTCTTAGGCAACCAATCATATGAGGTCTTCCCCTGACACAGACAAACAAACTTTGACTTTTATATACAGTTACCCCTCCACATTCACTAGGGTTAGGGGCAGAGGACCCCCATGAAAGTGGAAAAATTGTTAATAACTCTAGGCCAGTGGTTCTCAACCTGTGGGTATCCAGATGTTTGTGGACTTCAGCTCCCAGAAGCCCCAGCCACTATGGTCAATGCTCAGGGCTTCTGGGAGCTGAAGTCCAAAAACATCTGGGGATCCACAGGTTGAGAACCACGGCCCTGCCAAGCCGTATTTAACACAGACAAAAAAGTATGACCACCTTATTCAACCCACTGTAGATTCCTTTGAGGCACCAGAGTTCCTTCGCAAGGCAGAAGTGGCTGGCTGGTGGGCTTACTGCCACATCGACTGCTGCCCTACACATTTTTAAGAGGGACTTACAAGCCTCATTCACAGTTTCTCAGTCTCATGAGCCTTGCAGTCCCTATTAAAAATGGCATAGGGAGGCAGCAGAGCTGACAGCAAATAATCCGTGAATAATCAAATCTGCAAAAGTGAAATCCATATTAGATGTTTTGCTTTCCTTTGATATTTTTGCCTGCCTTTTTTCTTTGGAGGCCTAAACTGTATTTGTCTATGTTCAGCTAAAGATTTAACTCATGGCAATGATAGAAAAATTAGTGGACTGAAGGAAGATTTCATATGGGGGCAAAATTTTGAGTCAGAACATCTTCATCTTCCCTGACAGCAATATTCTAAAATCCATATAACTTGGAGCTGTAGAAGTACATGCTTGCATCTGTTGAGTATATTAAGCAAGAAGAATAGCAATGAATAGTTTGTTATGAGAAAGGTATACTATAAATAAAATAATAAAATAAAATAAAATGAATCAAACCTAAAGACAGATGTTTATCTGGTCTGAAGAATTTGTATGACATTCTAACTGTGCTGTGGATATTGAAGAAGTCTTCAAACATGCCTGATGGCAGGGGATTTTGGAAATGCAGGTGTGGGTTTCAGCAACAAACTATTCAGTTCAGAGTCTCTGAAGTCATTAGGAGCAAGTCCCAACTTCTCTCTTAAATTCAGGCTCATCTAATGAGCTTGCCACTAGCTAGCTCTACCTGCCATTCTCCTGTCTTTCTCAAGCAAATATACAAGGTAGGTAGCTGATGAAAACCTCATATTCTTTATGTTTTAAGTTGTGGATGCTCCTGAGCAAGTACAAGTGCATTCATGCAACACACTGAAATTATACATGGACAGGATTTATTAGAAATTACAGTTTATATGCATCCACTCTTGTTGTCCTGTACGTTCAAGTCATGCCTGACTTATGGAGACCTTAACGTGAACCTATCACAGGCCTTTATTGGCAAGATTTGTTCAGAAGGGGGTTGACTTTGCCTTCACTGGAAGCTGAGAGAGTGTGACTTATCCAAGGTCACCAAGTGGGTTTCCATGGCTCAGTGGGCATTGGAACCCTGGTCTCCAGAACTGTAGTCCAACACTCAAACAACTGCAACACACCAGCTCTGCATCCACTCTGCAGCAGTTTAAATATGAAAACTTATTTTTTTTAAAAAAAATAGTAAACCTGACAGTGTTCCAAACCATAAGAATGTGAGGCAGGTATATTTTCCAAGATGGCCTTACAGCTAAAACATTATGAATGACTGATGACTTCATTCACAAATGACATCATTTGAATCAACAATTTTAATATTCATCATGATGGCAGCTTTGCCTAGTTTTAGGTTCTGTCTCAAGTCTTTTCATACCAAATCACCTACCTGCATTTTGTTCCTTTCTTAACTTACTAACTATTGTGTTTTTTCCTCTCTCTCTCGCTCTCTCTCTCCCCCTCTCCCTCTCTCTCTCTGATTGAAATTTTTCACAGGAAAAGAATCAATACATAATTTATATGACCTAACATTAGCTAGGGATGGGGAACTGTTAGAGAGCCACATAGCCTGCCAGGGGACCTTACAGGGCCACAATTCCTGCCACAGCCTCTCCCTGCCCCCACTAATGTGTGAGGCTGTAGGGGAACAATGTCTCAGTTCTTTATCCCTTTCTGGGCCATTGTAGGGCTGTCCCTCAAATTCCAGGTCTAATTCCAAGTCCATTCCTGTTGGGAAAAAGTCCTCCCATGAGCCTAAAACTAACTGGTGCTGGGGCAATTTTACAGCAGAAAAGCTGATAATTTACAGCAGATAATTTTGGGAGGAGGCTGTGTAATCTGAGTAAGACAAAAACTGACTTGCAGGGAACTATGACCAGTTGGCTGCATTTTCCCCACCCCTGATTTAGGCATCCCATGGGCCAACGATGGAGCAGATATTATTCTGTGCCTGTACAGTAGGCAGACCACGTGGACCTTGGGAGACCTATCCTCACAAGCCTGATACTCTCAGGGACAGACACCTCTGTGTTCTTGTTACTCACTATGTCAGGGCTCCAAAAGAGGGACCAGCAAAAAGGGTTATCCTAGGGACAGGTCTAGATTGGTTTTTGCATCTGCAAGAACCCAAATCCTCCTGTTCCCTTGATATAGAATCTAAAATTGGGGGAATACTAGCAGTGGTACAGGCTGGAGCAGCAACCCAGCTCTTGAACAGATTGGAATAGTATTCCAGGAGCAATATTGCAGCTGCCACCTCCACTTTGTGCCTTACCATTATAAACTGAACAGATATTTGGCTTCGGTAGCTCCTTGGCTATGAAGTTTCCCTCCCACTACCAAACTCTTTGGAGTGGTGTCATATTCATTAGAAAGAGCATTTTAAACCTGAAGAGTATGGACAAATTCTCCATGAAAAAAACAATTGCCTCTGTCAATTCTGTAAGTATGTTCACTTTTCCCTGAATAATATTCTGAATATACATTCTTGCCTGAAATCTGCATGGGCTAGTAACAGCAAACCCAGCCACATGTAACTGTGAAAACAATGCACTGCAACATGAGAGACAACAGCTTTACTGGTTTTCATGACACCTCTGTCTAATTTGTATCCAGATTTGGGTATTTAGCAGTAACAAGTTTATAGTATAGTGTTATCTCTCTTGCCAGTTTACATCACTGGGGAGATGCAGAATGAGAAATGTTTCACTTTCTTTCCACTGAGCCAATTTGAGGTGCAGTGTTAATTACAAAAACTGAAGAGAAATCTTTAATAATTATCCTTCATTAATTTTGTGATGAATGAAGGCTCCTAGAGGGGATGGAAAAGGATCCATGTGCTGTTAATCTGTTCAGGAGTGTGTGCGATGTGTGTGTGTGTGTGTATTTGTGTATATCTGCTGTTACTTGCCGATAAATGCATGAATGGGGTCAGTATCTCACTGCAGTTGTATATGGGGGGAAATAGTCTAAACCAAGAGCACTAGTTACACGTTCTCTGTTTAATTAGAGGAAGATGAAAAACCAAACTCCTTCAAATCTGAAAATCCCTTAAGCCAAGATTCTAAGATGTATTTATTATTCATAGCTGAGATAAGGCTTTAGAAGTATAGTCATCGGACAGTAGGATTTTCTCCCCCCACCCCGCCCAAACCCTATTCAGTGAAAAGTATAAAAACAGAGAAACAACAAAGCACAGAGAATTCATCCATTATATCAAGACAGTGAGATAATTAATTTATACACAGCTACAGAACAATCACTAGACAGCCTGAACTGAGAAGAAGTGTCCAAACTGAATGAAAGCTAAGGCTGACAATTAATTCTGAGATGAAGAAAATGATCAAAGGCAGACTTGTCAACTGTTAAGAAAAAGTAACTTCCAGAGACCTGGCATCCTAGCATTCCTTTTTCTTTTGAGCTTACAGGTAAGGGTGTATACATTCCAACCATCCAGATTCGGCAAGGACAGTCCCAGTTAATCTTTTGTCATCCCACATTTTCAGCTGCTTTCAAAATATTTCAGTTTCTCTGTCCTCTCCCTGCTGTTCCCTGTCCTCTTCTGTCCTCAGCTTACTTCAATTGCTGCTAACTGGGGGCGTTTCCACATTACACTGTTGTAGTGCTATTATTCCACTTTCAACATCCGATGGAATCCTGGGGTTTGCAGTTTAGGGAGGGACATTTAGAATTCTCAGCCAGAGAGCTCTTTGGACTCAGTAAACTGCAAATCCCAGAATTCCACAGGATGTTGAAAGTGGAATAATAGCACTACAATGGTGTAGTGCAGAAAGGCCCTGAGTTCAAAGAGTCAAAGTAGTTAACTCAGCAGCAGGAGAGGAGAGTGGTGTGGCATGGAATATTGCCCTTCCAAGTCTGCAGAAAGGCAAACTGCTGCAGCCTCTCCTTGTGTGCTGTTCCTCATTAATGACTTTTGCCATCTCGACCACGCTCCAATGTTGCTTACTCACATGTATCCCAGTTTTATTCTGTGAAATCTTACAAGGTATGGATGATGTCATGCATAAAAGCTGGTAACCCACCCGTTACATAACATTCCTTAGGGAAAGGTGATATGCCTTTATTTCTTCCAGGTCTGTTTGATGAATTCTAACCAGCATGCGTACAGATGAATGTCAAGGAAAATCAACAGGGGAGCATCCTTTTCATGATGCAAAGAATAATATACCTGTTCTGAATGAGTCCTAAATCCTCAGCGGGATAATCTCTTAATTAGGACCAAGCAAAATACAATGTCAGGAGTAGGATTTTTAGTTTTCCTGAATTCTTCATCAGCCCCCACTCACAACAACAACAACAACAACAACAACAACAACAACAACAACAACAGTAGATTGCCTCAAAAAATATGGAAAGTTAATTTGGAATGAATTTAATTATGAATTCGGTTCTTACAGTTTTGCAGCAGTTAGCCCATATACTAGCAGAAGTAGCCCAGGATGCATGCAGAGTTACTTAACAGGCCTGGGTACAAACATGGAGAGATGTTTCCTAGCCCCCCTTAGTTACCTAACAACCAAGTAAGGTCTAGGAGAATCACTCTAAATTTTGACTCCTCTATAAATTAAAAATTAACAATTCTGTTCCTGAGGTGTTTTGCATCTGTATCTCTCTGTGCTTTATGACTAAGAAAAGTTCTGTTTTATCCATTCTTTAATTCCATCTTAGTCATATTGAAATTATTTCCAACTAAAAAAAGGTGGGCGTAATCTTTTTTGTCTTAATGCCTTTTTTTAAATGATTGGATGAAGAGAGGTCTTGTCATCAGATCACATGGATTACTGTATTTGCAAGGTGCTGTAAATCATCATCAGTTGGACCCTGACTGTGATAACTGAAGCCCCTGCCAGAGCTGCTGATGACAAGCAGCAGCTGTTGGTCCCTGTGGCTCTGGCTGGAGATGAGTCCTGCAGCTCAAGAGCTCCCCCTGCTGCCATGGACCAAGCAGGCGCTGACGTTCCTCTGCCTGCTCCTTTAGAGCAACAGGGATCCGATTCTGTGCCCGCTCCTTTGGAGCAACAGGGATCTGATTCTGAAGAGGCTCTGGAACCTGGTTCAAGAAGCCTCCAATCAAGGCGGAGACTCAAAAGGGCTGCTGCAAAGGGAGGCTTCCTTGGCTAAGTTTAAGAAGTGGTGACCGGACACACCTGTGCCTGGGGCTATATAACTGCCTGCCTGGAAGCTTCCCTTTGCTTGTGGCAAACTTCTTACAAGCCCTCCTCTTGCCTGTACCTTGCTCCCAGCACCTGGTTCCTGATACCTTGAGTTGACCTCTGGACTCTTGACCCTTGGCTTTAGAACTCAGACTACAGCTTTTCTTGGCGCTCTGGTAAATGAACTTCCTTGAGTAAGTGCTTACTTGTCTCCTCCCGGCTGGACTTTGCTGGTTCTCCCACTCTCTTCTTCGGGCTGGGTTGCTGCCCAGGTCTCTGACCTTGACACTGACAAAGTTCACAGTGTAGGTTGTTATTCACACCAAACTATAATCTAAAGTAAGGATATGGCCCTCCATATATTGTTGGACTATGATTCCTACAACTTCTATAATCCCCAAGTACAGTGTACCCAAAGATGAGGGCTGATGACAGTTGTAATCCAATAATATTAAATATAGAAGGGCATATCTAATTTACAGCACAGAGCACTTAAATCCAAAACGATACTGTCATTGATAACCACATGCAGATGAATGGAAATTATTCAGGTTGGTGGCTATCAACACATCTTCTGGTAGTGGGTTCTCATAGGTTGTCAATACTTCGTGTGAAGGAGGAGTTCCTTTTATCTGTCCTGCATCTCCCACCATTCAATTTCACAGCATGAACCCACATGATAGTCTCATGAACGAGGGAATGAATGAATGAATAAGTTTGGGGGTAGCCACTCTTCATATTCCCAGGAGATATTTTATATCTGCATAATATGAGGGAAAGCAGAAGTTCCTTCAGCTACCAAAGGGACCATAAGATACCCTGAGGGAGCTCTGCTGTATTATATTTTGTCACATAGCCTTGTTTTAGTATTTTCCCACTATAAACACCTTGCATGCCTTGGTAGAAAAGTAGTTTATATATACAGCATTTTTTTAAAGGAAACATTTTGCAAAGGACTTAAATCAGTCTTCTAATCTACTCTGCAAAGAGTAATTAGCTTGTAGAATCCACTGTCAAGGAAGAAAGTGTGCTTGCATGGGCTGATGCATTTCCTGAACAAGGAATCTGACATAGATCTTCCTAACTTTTCCTCTTCTACTTTTCATAGAGAGGGAACAGACCAGTTGCACACATGGCTGGGACTGAAGCCATTTCTGTACTAACCTGTTATAGCCCCTAAACTGCAAACCCCAGGATAGCATAGGATGTTGAAAGAGGAATAATAGCACTATAACAGGCTAGTGTGGAAATGGCCTGAGTTGTTGTGCAGTCTGGAAAAGATCAGAATCACCATGACTGATCAGACCAAAGACCTATGTGATCCAGCATTCTGCTCATCCAGTGGCCAATTTATTGCTTCTCTGGGAAGCTAAGCTGCAAATACATGAATGCAGCTGTGCCCTTCATCTCACACTTCAACTGAAACACATCTCCTTTGATGTCAGGTATTTCTGTAATATAAAGCTATCCTTACTAGCCACCATTGACGGCCCTATGCTCTCAGGATTTATACAATCCACTGTTAAACCTATCTAAGTGAACACATCTTGTGGCTGGAAGTTTCACAGTATAACTAAGTGCTGTATGGAAAAATTCTTCTTTTCATCAGTCCTAAATTTTTTCCTTTAACTTCATTGGGTGGTGCTAGGTTCCAATGTTATGAGAGGAGAGAAGCTTCTCCTATCTAATGTCTTCACAGCATTCATAATTCTATACACTTCTATCATGTCTCCTTATACTCAGCATTTTTCTAAACAGCTCAAATGCTATTAACTTTCCTTTGCAGGACAGCTGCTCCACTCACCTAAGCTTTTGATCACACTTTTCTGTATCTTTGCCATCTCTGCAATATTCTTTCTTAAGGTACAGTAACCAGAACTGTACACAGCATTCCAGATTAATAAATATATTTTAAAATAAGAAACAAGGAAAGAGAGAAAAGAAGATAGGGGAAAGGGAAAAACATTGGATCTAAACTTGGTCTAGGTATACATGTTAAAATAAGCTTATCACATATTACTGCAAAAAGTAGTTACTTAGAGTTGATATCTGCAGAATATATTATTTATGTATGACTGAAGCAGTCAGCTCTTCTGGCTTTTTTGGATAACGGATGGCAAATAGGTGCCCTTCTTGGAGGATGAGTCTTTTAGCTACAGAAACACCACTGAAGATCCATCCATGTCAACCCAGAAGTTAAATTCCATTTGCGGAAGTATAGTTTAGAAGTACATATGCTGCAACAGAAAGGCTGGAGTGCCATGAGTGAATTAAGATGGCATTTGATTATTGTCATCTAATTCCCTTCTTTGGTTGTTGCAGAGTTTGAAATGCTTTACTGATCACACAATGACCAAAATGCCCTTCCAAATTCACCTTTTCCCTGCCTCAGCCTCCCACCACCTCCGTGTTGCTACTTCCTGGCTGACGGACCACAGCAGGAATGGAAGAGAAGTGCCCTGCTGCTTGCCAACGGCTGGATGCATAGTGACAAATATCCTTCCAGATTTCCTGGGGGTCCTCCAAATGTCTCAGAAGATGATATTATTGTGGTGTGTCCAGCTGTAAGAAAATAGTTAGATGGAGAACCAGTCAGCTGTCCAGAGTATGGAGGTCCATTCTGCTGTCAAGTGGAATGCTTCAGGATGACCAGTTTCTTCCACCAGTGAGTGAGACAGGAGGAAGCAAAAGCAGGCCCCCGTGAACAGTCCTGTTGCAACTTTTCATCTCAGCATCACTTGCTGGTGGAGGAAGGCTGGTCATGTCATTCTTCAGTGACTTACTTGCTAGCAGCACAGACCTCTGGTTACTCCAGATAGCTGATTGGCTTTTAAGAGGGCTTTCAGGGTCATTTGCAGTACTTCCACAGTCACATGTGAGAACATGAAGAGGTTACAATGCCTAAGTCTAACTTATAAGTGACTAACAGGATGCCAAATATAGGCTACAATGCATAAGACATTTTTTACTTGTTGTTGCTGTCGTCGTCGTGTTTGCCTTCAAGTTATTTCCAGCTTACAGTGACCCTACCATGGGGTTTTCTGGGGCTGTGTGTGTCTGATATGCCCAAGATCACCCACTGGGTCTCCATGGCCAAGTGAGGAACTGAACCCTGGTTTCTAGGGTTGTAAGCCACCACTCATACCATACACTATGCTGGCTCTCACCTACTTGTTGCTAGCTTAACATATTCCTAAAGGCCATGTAGCAGATACTAGCACTTTCTTTTTCTTCAGTGGAAACTGCTAGCTTCCATGTCAGAGGGCCAATGCATCCACTTCAGGGATAGAATCTTGTTGGTTACTTCCTTTTAGAGTAGACCAGTGGAATCAGTTGTCAAAGGATGAATCAACATGTAATTACAGTACAACCTCCATATCTGCGGATTCATAATCTGCAGATTCAGTTATCCATGGTTGAAAATGGAGGGCAGTGCAGGATTGGGCTGCCCACTGTTTTCCCTCTTCCAGCTGCAGGCCCAGGGTCCGATTGCCATGGTGCCTGGTGGGAAAACAGTGGGTAGTGCAGAATCATGCTGCCTGCTGTTTTCCTGCCTCCAGCCACAGGCCCAGGATCTGAACCCTGTGGCACCTGGCAGGAAAACAGTGGGTAGCACACGATCATGCTGCCCACTGTTTTTCTGCCTCCAGTTGCAAGCCCAGGACCCAACTGCCATGGCGTTTGATACTATCTGTGGATTTCCATATCTGGGGGGGGGGAGGGCGGAACCAATCCCCTGTGGATATGGGGGTCGTACTGTAAAATTCATTGATTCAATAGATTTTTTTCTAGCTAAGACTAACATTAAGATTTAAGACTAAATTTTGGGTTGAGCTATCTAAGATACTGAACCTCTTTTGAGGATAGGGTTCAGCATCTCATTAAGGTTCATCATTCCACTAACATAGAGTTTATCAGCAGCCACTGGTTGTTGTTGTTTTTTGTCCTACATTGTTATACAATAGTGTCAACTGCAAACTGTGGTTATATTTATTACATGAATAGTGGGTCTTGCTAGTTGAAATGAAATAGAATCTTAGAAAATGATGCTTAATACTGCTGAGCCCAGGTTATCCTTCTTGTAAAACAGCATTGGGGAACATAAGGACCACTGGATACAATTCCCATCATCCATCCCAATTATCATGATATCTAGGCCTGCTACAAGTTGTAATCTAATAACATCTGGAAAGCTGCATGTTCCTCCCCATATTGCCAGTACAGTCCAAGTTTGTTGTTGGGGAAGTGAGGTAAAATTAAAACTACTAACACAATAAATCTTAGTCAAAATTCAGTTGGCCGTCTGTCTCCCAGTTTGGGATACAACAAGCATTTATTGCATTTGCTCTTCTCTGATGGCAAATCATTCCATGCCTGAAGTGAGCTTGTGAAGGCCCCCATGATCCAGTGTCCATAAGGCTGTTTGTTTATCTCCATGAGAGATATCTGCCAACTGTGTCATGGAAGCAGTTGTCATGGAGGCTACAATCCTGTAGCCTTCTGATGAGCCAGATGCCTAAGAAAGTCTCTCTTCTCCTCCCACTTCAGTTACTACAGAAAGTTCAGCCCACAAAAGGCCACTTCTGCCGCAAGCTAACAGTGGGGATCCATTGCTGGCAACGTATTTGCAATAAAGAACCTTTTTTGAAAATATAAAATGCATAAATTAAAGCTGGCCAGGTAGCATAGCTGAGGGAGGGGTGAGTCAAGGTGTTTTATCATGTTAATTAATTTTTTGTTCTAGTTGAACTGGCTGACAGTTAACAGGTTTTTCTTAGTATCAGAGGACATCTTAAAGTGTAATGAGAATATTTTAGGACTTTGAAGACTCAAGTATTCTTCTATACATCAATGAATGATCACACTGGCACAATGACAAAACCTACTTATAATAATACGCATAATTTTGTACTGAACATTTTCTTCATTACATCCTAGAGTTCATTCAGATACATAATATACCATGGACAGTTTTTATCTGCATAGGCAACAAGAGGTTTATTGAAGCCTTCCCCAAATGGCTATCTTACAGATGTCTTGAACTATAGCTTCAGTAATCCCACAATCAGATATGTTCACAGGTTGTGGAAGGATGTGGAAGGAAGCAATTTTATTGAAATTCAGAAGAACCCAACAGTTCACTTTGATGGACCTATTCAGGCAAAACAGGACATATAATGAATAACAGATTTGCACATATTTTTTAAAAAAACTATGAAGAAATATATTACTTTTTTGATGCTTTCCAGGAGCACAGCTATGTCTGTCTGGTCTTTGCAACTACTTTAAATAAAATTTAATATTTCCAGTGGACTGGAACCCTTTGGGAATTTTTAGCTTTGTGTTAGGTCACCAAGAATTGGGAAAAGTGTGGTTGAAAAAGGCATTACTCTACAATTTATGCTAAGTAAAAATCTGGATCACATTCTCACAGGTATAACTCAATCTGTATTTCTGCAACTTTGAATAATTTACCAGGTCCATTCTGTCACTATTCACCAATATAAATAAGATTAAGATTCCATTTTTAGAAAAATATTCTTGTGAGAATACAACTTAAAAAAACAAAAAATGAATCCTTTTCCGGCTATATTATTTTAAGTCAAGCACTTTCCACACTGGAAATCCTTCATGGCAAGGGTGTGATTCTACATAGTGCTTGCATTACATTGGACAGTCCCGTGTCCCCACCTCTACAGAAGGCAGCTTCTAAGAATTGGTGCATACTCCTACGGCCATTTAGAGGCTAGGAAAAGGCAGGGCACCTGCATAACACCTGGGGGAGTTCTGCAGCTGGAAGAATATGGTGAAGAGCTTCACCCAGCAATGTCTACTCTCCCTTGGCCACTGAATGGCTGTGAGGGCCTGTTCCAGTGCATGGAAGCTATCTTCCATGTGTGTGTGTGGGGGTGGGTGGGCACTCAGTGTAGAGGTGTAGTGTAGAGGTACTTAATACTACCAACTGGCCCCTCCCGAAACTGCAAACCCCAGGATGCCATAGGATGTTGAAAGTGGAATAATCGCGCTATAAGAGTGTAGTGCGGAAATGGCCTGTGTGTATCAAATGCATCTGCTAAAACCAGATTTTGGTTTAAATGATTAGTGAATTTATGTCAAACTGTTGCCACTGTCATCAACATCATCATCATCATCATCACAACCACCACCATCACCCTCCTCCTCCTCCTCCTCCTCTGCCCCCCTGTTATCCTAGGAATTCAGTGTGGCTCAGCACAACACCTCCTAAAATTTATCTGAAGAAGTTTTTTTAAAAAGTGATATTTCCAAAAGAAATCCCTATGGCACTTAGCTTGTTGCTAAGCGTTACAATCAAGACCAGATATAAAACCACCCCAGAATAACTGTTCCAGATTTTGAGGGCAGTGAAGAATCTTATGGGTAAAAGTGATCTACAAAAGATAAGATGTACTAGATTTGAATTATTGTTGTGGGAGTAAGAAAATGTTGGTTATGGATGGCAATCTGAAGTTTCAGTATAACTTTCTAATGCCCAATACATAGTGATATATAGCGAGATTCTTCATCTCACTGGATTTTCCAGAGATCGAAGCATCTACTGGCTCAGTGGGACAATCAAGAGTTGAGCACTGAGGTAAGAGCTTACTTTCCCTAGAAACCCTTTTCTCAACACTAACAGGGCCTGTTTTCCCAGGTGTTTCCTGTTGTTTACAGGAATCTCCCTTCCTTTGCACCGTAAAGCATTACCTTGTGGCAGCCTTTTGATGAAGAGAGCAAAAGAAATTGGAAATATTCAGATACTGCTCATGTGAAAGAGACTTGCAGGATATGAAAGAAAAAACAGGGTTTTATTTTATGAGACAGCCCAATGAATTTTGACTGAGAAATAATTGCATGACTTTCTTCAGCTGTGGTACAAAAAGGATGTTTGTGAAGAATACATATACATTAATAATTTTAAATAGCGTATTTTTGGTGCCATCTGCAGGTGTGACTGGGAGTAATGGCTGCATATGTGCCCTTTTGGATGATGCAGAAGAAGGAACATAGTTCCTACTTTTACAAGGTGCACGCTTTGACTCACAAAAACAGCTGGGGGGCTACACTGGAGGCAGAGGCTGCTCCTTCTTTCCTTGGTGATCAAGAGCAGCTAGAATGAGCCCAGCTTCAACCCCACAGCTGATCAGTGGCCAAGGGGATAGCGTTGCTCTCAGAAACCCTCAGCTTTTGTTGTGTAGCAGGGAAGACAGCATTTCCTCCCTTCTGTGAGCATGTGGAGTCTTTGATACACAAAGAAAAATAAAATCTGTGAAACTGTACAGTCCTCCCCACACATTTGCAGGTTTGACCTTTGCAAATTTGGTTATTTGCAAGGCACATGTTTGCTTGCCTCCCTGCTCCCATTTTCCTGCTCTCATTTTCCTTCTCCCATTCCCTTGCATTCCTCACCCCAGGCTTGCAAGGCTTGCATTTAAAATGGATGTTTTTTCCTTTGGGGTGAGCAAAGTTTTTCCCACTACTGGAGGTGTGTCCTCTCTGTCATGTGGCTGATTGGTCAGATGCTCTCTTATCTCCAACCCTCCTTTCTCAATATGGCCCCCAGAAGAAGCTAGAAAACCAGAACTCCAATCTTCTCCATCTGAGGAAAAACTACTGGTAAGCCCTTTGCCTTGTCTTTTTTCTCCCCCCACCCCAACGCTGGGGTCAGAGGCAAAGGAATGGGAGGAAGAGCTCCAGAGGGGGATCACAAAGGGAGTTATTTGTGTTTTTTCCACTTTTGCAAGGGTTCTGCTCCCCCAACCCTCATGAATGTGGAGGGGCCACTGTAATACTTTACCTTATCCTCAGTATACCAATTATGTTGCTATTCACAAGATTTGAAGACATACTTTTTTAAAAAAATCCTGGCAGGAGATTTTCAAACAGTTCAGTAAATACATTACAAAATCCTGTGTTATATGTATGGTTTGTTTGGTTTAGTTTTTTTTCTTATGTGAACTGATATGAGTCATATGTGCACATGCAACTTTTTTTTATTTATTTAGTTGATGTTCTGATTCAAATTATTGATGTATTAGACTTCCTTTCCTTAATAGTTCCCAAAGAAAGCCATGCAAATATTTCTCAGAGGAAACATATTGGGTTGTTTCTTAGAATGAAAACTTCTTTTTTATATCCTGAGACCCCAGTGCTCCTTTGCATGATTTTTCTGATGACAAAAATGGAAGCAGACATGGACTAAAATCAGGGGCCGCAAAGTGTAAATGTCCTTGTGCAGGGTTATACATTGATTGTGCTACATAGCCCATATGTTGAATAGCAGTGCTGTGCAGCTGAACACTTTCTCATAGTCCGACTAAATGTGCAAGTGCATATTCATGATCCACGTACTTCAGTACGCACAGTGTTCATCTGCATGCAAAAGCATGTACCTGGGTAGTGGAACAACATGCATAGCTTAGCTTCTGCTATCTGGCACCAAACATGGGTTTTCTGCATTGAAAAAAAATGTCCAGCCACTTCTGTAGGGGAATTTGCATGTGACTAAGACATTGACCTGATTCCAGCTATGTCACCTAAAGGTCAGGCTAAGCAGTATTCTCACTTATGACCTAATTACCCAATTAGCATGATAGACTTACAGCTATCAAGTACAATACTGATTTTGTTATGAGTATCAATTCTCTCCCCTTTTCAGATGTCCGGCCAACTGATTTTTTTTTTCTAGAAAAGTGAGAAATGGATTTGTATTTATTTCCATATCTAGCCTTTCCTTATTTTCTTAAACAATACTATGTCTGAGATCCTGCATCAGGAAACCTACTTGCTCCCAGTCGTATAGAAACAGGGGGGCGATGGGGGTGGATCGTCCTGGGTGGCAATGTTTATGGGCATCATAGCCTGTAGCCATGCCCCTGTGACCCCTGGCCATGCCCCCACATGCCCTGGCCATGCCCCCACATGCCACAGCCACACCCCCATATGCCACAGCCACACCTCCTGCACCATGGCCCCTCTTCCTCCCACCCCACTCACTCCAAGCTCCGCCAGTGCTTGCTCCACAGCTACATTGTCCAACACTAATCCTCAAAAACCCACTTTGCAACCAGCAGAGCTCTCCTCTTCAACATGGTCCATTCTGTGTTAAGCATGTAGCAAACTGCAGCAGAAACAAGAGATAGTCTGCACTGCCCAGTCATGTCTGGCCTCCCCCTTCATAGTCATTTAATGACCATAGCATTGGCCTCATGAGACTTGCCAGCTTCCTAGGCAGAGAGAGAAGGCATGTGGAATAGTTACGTTCCATGCATGTCCTCCAAGATCTCAACCAATATTTCCCCTTCTCTACATTTTCCTTGATTGTACTTGATTACTATATAGTGCATCCAAAGTGCTCCACCCATCTGTCTTCATTCTCACTTACTGTCTAAAAAGATATTGGTGATATATTCTCATCAACCAGGGTTAATGTGAGTCATATGTCCTTTTGGTGAGATTGCAGAAGGAGGCATTATTTGTCTCCTTGTACAACAGCTCCACCTGCCAAATTGCATAAAACAGAAGAAGGCATATTCAAAAGGCTGAAGCATCCTCTCTTGTCATTTAGCGGCCAAGGGAAGAAGGTACAGGGTGGGGAAAGAAGGGTTGTTGACTTCTGAGATCTCCTGACCCACTCTACCACATAATATGGGATCATGACCACTGACAGTTTTAGATGCCATGGAGGTAATAGGGGTCATAATAACTGATTTCTAGCTGAGAGCTTAGAAGTAATGAGTTAAAAATAAAAACAGAAGTGACCATGACATATTAATGTTTGGTTTGTGGACTTTTGCCCTGTTTATTTTATGTAATTGTTTGGAATTGTTTTATAAATGTTTTGAGTTGTTTTTATTATCTGCAACCTAAATGTGGGGCAGTTTTTCCATTCATTGAATAGATGTGCCAGGTCAATGGGATCTAAGGATGAGTTTTGTTGTTGACTTTACAGTTAACCTCCACCTGGATTAATGCTGAAGCCTGGTTTACAGCAGAAAGAGATGAAAATAAATGGTAGCCTCCTCTAATGCAATAGCGTCAGATGACAAAATATACCACTTTAGACTACAGACTGCGGATCCAATTTTGTAGTGCTCCTTTGTGTTAAAAAACAAAGCAAAACAATACCCTTCAGGTAGAGAATTAACACAGGTAGCTGGGCTTGAACCCTTGTGCTGACTTCTTAGATTTTATTCAAAAGCATTTTAAACAATCATAGGGAATATTTTTGAAAAAAGGAGCTAGGTCATTTCATCTGTTCTTATTGCATCAGAGTTATTTGAATGGCTTTTGTATTTATTTAGGTTCTATATAGCTGTATGACTTGACTGTCATTAAAGCAGTGACATGTTTATGGGGCCAACTCAAAGCATTAAATACAATATGCAAGCTTTCAAAGCTTCACTGGCTTCTTCATCAGGCAACTATCTTAAAAATTATGCAGGAGAAAAATGGTGATGATGTTAGAATAGCAGGCCTACATTCTATCTGAGATGCTGTCAGAAACCAAAGGACTGGGACTTAACTCTGGCCATTTCCGCACTAGGCCTTTGAGGTCCCTCTCTAAACTGCAAACCCCAGGATTCCATAGAATGTTGAAAGTAGAGTAATAGCGCTATGAAAGGCTAGTGCGGAAATGGCTTCTCTTTTCTACCTCCAACACTGGACTATATCGGACTACCTTTTGATAGTAGAATCAGGCAAGTTTTACCTGTACAGCACCTAGAAGTTTTTCTAGATGTAACAGTACAGAGATTCCTTGAGAAATTCAGTGTTCTCTGCCTAACAGAGGAATAATTAGCTTTGCACAGGATAAGAGCCTCTGGATCTCAAGAGAAGTTACCTTTCCGCTGCTAATGGAGTTGAAATTTTATTACTTGTCTGTTATTGGTCTTTGTCTCTAGTCCTCACATGGCCTATAAGAGGAGTGGCCTCTGTCTGCATTGAAATCCCTCAATGCCATCTTAACTGACAACATCTCAGACAGAATGTAGGCCAGCAAAGTTTCAAAAACTTTCATGATGCATTTTATGCTTTGGAAACTGGTCCAACAAAAATATTTACTGTATGTGGATTTTGGTGTTTGCTGTTCTTTGCTGCAAGGCCAACAAAGTTACTCCTGAGCATATATATCTTTTTTGCCTACTGCTGTTTCTTGCATTACTTGATTTTTGTTTCATTAAAAAACAGGCAACAGGACTGACCCCCAAACTTTCCCCTTTTCACCCCTTTATTCCTACAGGTGGCAATTCTGCTTCATGCATTTGAAACATTAGGGCCAAGCTTATGAAAACTGAATTAGTTAGACATTAGGATGCTTCCAACCTCTTTGCACATTTTGTGCAAAGCTTCTAGAAACTAACAATCCACACATAAAAAATAAGGTGAAACAGGACAAAATGATATTTATGACTACCTAGATGCAACTAAAGTCAATTATTCATTTCCTTGTATTTCTTTGTTACCAGTTTTTCAGCAGTGGGCTTTTCTCTTTCTTTTTCATGTCTGTGAGTAAATGTGGTGTTGAATTATTAACAAGTTGTTGCTCTTTTATAGGAGCCAGTTGCAGTTCACTTTGGGTTAAAGCAGCCCCCAGAGTAATAATAAGATGTAATAATTAGGTTGTTAATACAACAATATCTTCATATTTCATCTGATCTTGTAGACTTTCCAGAATTATAATGACACACTTGACACTTAATTTTGAAAATGAGAAGGAGAGAAAAAAACTGTCATTGGGAAAAGAGGTGTAAATGCCACAGGCATCCTAGCATCTAACTTTTGATTATCATTATTATTAAGACAAAAGAGGCTTAAGATTCAGAAAGCACTTTCTAATGAAATTTATACAGTTTGATTTTCGATAACACTGCCGTACCTAAAGATATGATGGATTGCAGTTTAGGCATGATGCATGTTTGGAAGCAGTAGGGGGAAAACAGAGAAGAATATACAGATGAATTGGTACAGGACTCCATGCTGTGCTTTATGCATTAATCATGAAGCATCATGCTTATGCAAATGCGAAAAAGCCCAATTAGGCATACAGCACAGAGCACTGGGGATAATGTTATGGGCTATTGGGCTTTTGAAATACACTCCTTGGCCAAATTTTTAAAAGCAAAGCAGATTTGAGGTACCTTTTTACTCTTGGAAACAGGTGTGCCATTGTCTGCTTGATGCCTCTTTCATGCCTTCACCCTTAAAATAAAGCTTTATCACCATTGACATGACTTTTCCTAGTTGCTGAAGAGCAGCAGTGCGGTTTCTGAAGTCACTGACAAGAAAATACAATGGAGTTTTTTTCCTCAGGGTGTTGGTGTGCCAAGAATGTTACATGTGTTTCCCAATATTTGAGTATTTGCTCTGTGTGCCTTAGGAATGGTCCAGTATTCAGAACATAGTCTGAATTCCACTAGCATATTTCTACAGTCGCCCTCCCTTATCGACTTCATCAAAACAGTCTGATTTAAAGCCAGAAAAATCTACTGCACAAAAAAATGCAAATATACTGAATATTAAAAGGCACACATTGGGCTGTGTTGTCACATTAGGGAGATTAATTCATATTCTTGTCTGGAAAGTTTTACCTTACAACTGCCTATCAGTGTGCATGTGCCCTTCTTTGTAAAGCAGCTTCTTTGGGCATTTTCTCATTTCTCAGCAGGACTTGGTTATAAGACTAAGCAGGTGTTTGTTTATCTTTTTGGCTACTCCACAGGAAAAGTTACTTGGCAACTGGTGGACAAATAGTCTGTTGGCTGAAGCAAAAAAGAAATAATTAGAATTGTCCACCCACTGAAAAAATTTTACCTGTTAAATCACTTTTTTTGACCTATTGATTAACTCATTAATGGCATACAAACTCATTGTTTATTGAGCTGTTAAAGGAACTGTACAAAAATACTTTTAAAAGAATGGATATTTATTCTGTTAAAAAATATCCACATTTCACATTTTCTTCTACAATCACTGTTAGAGAGCAGGAGGAGTAGGCAGGAGCTTTTTTGACATTTTGTGAGTGTTGTAATTGTTTTCCCTTGAAATTCATTTTCAATTTTTCCCACTCAAGCACTTCAACGTTCATGTAAACAAATGGTTTAGGGAATGTCTGGCATGCGTTTTAATTTCAGGATTCATCACCCTATTCATAGGATGAAACGAAAAATTTCAGTACCAGAAAATCCCAGTGAGGCATTGAATGCTGGCGAAAGTTAAATAATGGCTGCAACACATTGACTCAGAACTGGCATGTATGTAGCAAGAGACATGAGGGGAATCATAGGAAAGTCCTATATAGTTAGGAGATTCTGTACACACAATGCGCAGTCACTATTTATGATCTCTTAAGCTAGACTTACAACATCATAAATATTGCAATTTATTGCAACAACTGCAAATGCCTCCTCAAGCCCACCTTAGAAGCTAGACAGTCACACCTACCAAAGGAGTTCTACTCTCTGGGGCCAAAGAGTAGAATGAATACTAGTCCAGGCTTCCCCACTAGTGAAGTGTCATCCAAAAATCAGCTGCAGGTTCTCAAAAACCTGTCTGAATTAAAAAATAGCTTTGCCTTGTGATGGAAGGACAGCAAGGAAAACACTGTTCTAGGCCCTTTCCACTCCACTCTCCCAACCCACCATAGAGACAGGAGAAAGATGGGACCACAGCAATGCTTATGCATAATGTCATCATAGTCCTGTCCTTTTCCTGTCCCAAGGCAGTGCAATTGCACCACAAATCTTAGAATCATAGAAATGTAGAGTTGGAAGAGACCACAAGGGCCATCCAGTCCAGCCTCCTGCCATGCAGGAAAACCCTCAAAGCACTCCTGACAAGTGGCCATCCAGCCTCCGCTTAAAAACCTCCAACGAAGGAGACTCCACCACACTCCGTGACAGCACATTCCACTGCCGGACATCCTAGGCCGTCAGGAAATTCTTCCTGAGGTTCAGGTGGAATCTCCCCTCCTGCAGCTTGTATCCATTGCTCCTTGTCCTGGTCTCAAGAGCAGGAGAAAACAAGCCCACTCCCTCCTCGACATGACATCCCTTCAAATATTTAAACATGGCTATCATGTCCCCTCTCAACCTTCTCTTCTGAAGACTAAACATACCCAGCTCTCTAAGTCTGTCCTCATAGGGCATGGCTTCCAGGCCCCTCACCATTTTGGTCACCCTCCTCTGGACTTGCTCCAGTTTATCCATATCCTTCTTGAATTGGGGTGCCCAGAATTGGATGCAGTATTCAAGATGAGGTCTAACCAATGCAGAATAAACTGGTACCAATACCTCCCTCGATCTAGACACCATACTCCTATTGATGCAACCAAGAATTGCGTTGGCTTCCTTGGCTGCCGCATCACACTGCTGACTCATGTTCAGCTTGTAGTCTATTAAGACTCCTAGATCCCTTTCACATGGACTGTTAGCCAGCCACGTGTCCCACATCCTATATTTCTGCATACCATTTTTTCTGCCTAAGTGTAGGGCCTTACATTTCTCTCTGTTGAAATTCATTTTGTTAGCCTTGGCCCAGTTCTCCAATCTGTCCAGGTCCTTTTGAATTTTGATCCTGTCAGCAGGCGTATTGGTAACCCCTCCCAATTTGGTGTCATCTGCAAATTTGATCAGCGTGCCCTCTATTCCTTCATCCAAGTCATTAATGAAGATATTGAACAGCACCGGGCCCAGGACAGAACCCTGTGGCACCCCGCTAGTCACTTCTTTCCAGGATGAGAATCTGCCATTGGTGACCACCCTTTCGGTACGGTCAGTCAGCCAGTTACAAATCCACCCGACAGTAGCCCTGTCCAGTCCACATCTTACTAGCTTCTTTGCAAGAATGTCATGGGGAACTTTGTCAAAGGCCTTCCTGAAATTAAGATATACTATGTCCACAGCATTCCCTTCATCTATCAAGCAAGTAACTCTATCATAAAAAGAGATAAGATTAGTCTGGCATGACCTATTTTTGAGAAATCCATGTTGACTTTTTGTAATTACGTCTTTGATAGGTTTTCCCTGTCAATGACCAGCAATCACACTGCCATCCTGCCACGTGCCTGCACTTACCTTGTCTGTGGAGGCCCTGGAAGTGCAATGGCTGTGCCTCCTGCCCCAGCACAGCCTGGCTGTGCTGTGGCCGGAAGAGGCGTGGCCATTGTGCTCCCCTCCTGGCAGGGCCAACTCCAGGACTCATCAGATGTCTCAGGGTCAGAGTAAGGTGCAAAAAAGGGCCCTAGTCTCCTTAGTGAGGGAGTTCCAAAGTCTAGGGGTAGTTACCAAGAAAGCCCTATCTTGTGTCTTCACCAGCTGTATCTGTGAAGGTGGTAGGCTGGAAAGGAGGACTTCACCTGAGGATTTCAGCATCCAGGCAAGCTCATGGGTAAGATATGAGCTGTCAGACAGCCAAGACCCAAATTAGCTAGAGCTTCATATGTCATCATTAGCACTTTGAATTGTACCCAGAAACAAGCTGGTAGCTAGGGGAGCTATTGGGGAGGGGGAGTTGTATGATCCCTGTAACCAACTGCAGTTAACAAGGGGGACTTTCTTTGTGGAGCTCCTTTCTGTGAACAAAGTGGAGTTTGCCTACAGTAGATTCTGCCAGTTTTAGACAATCATATCCCATACTGTTCAGAAGGGATGTCTAATCATTCACAGAGGATTTTCAAACAGTTCAGAAGGTGGGAGAGAGGGAAGGAGTGGGAAAATACTGAAAACTCTCCTCAAGTGAGTTTCTTTCTCTTCACAGTATTCAAGATCCAAGCCTGGGTGGTTAACAATCTGCATTCATATTTTCTATCAGCCTCAAACAAAGAAGTGGCTAGCCTTCATCAGAGATGTCCCACCATTTTGGAAACTGTTTTTCCATACCTTGAAATAGTTCAGAATTTCTACTGAGCAGAAAGTTTCAACCTGGTCTCATATTTTCTCTGTGAGTCAAATTTTGTTTCTTACTCTGAGCCTCACTTACTAAAATTTCTCCTTATAATTGCTTTTCACAGATTAATTATATGACCACTAGGATGCAATTCCAGTTTCAGGAAACTTAGTTTTGAGCAGGCAAGTGTAAGATTGCATTGTTTAAAAAAATCTTGTAAGTCTAGAAATAATATATGCTCATTATCTCAGTTTTCTGTGCCTTTTTGGAATCCTTAGCTTATTGGACTTTTGGTGCAAAGTTTGATGTTTTGTTTTTACCCTTTCTTTTAAATTTGTCATTAGTGCAGAAATTCAAAACAAATTGCCTCTGGACACAGTACTGCAGTGGGTAGTGCTGTTTAGGTGTGAGAAGCAGAAAGATAGACTATAATCTCTGGCATTTGAAACAAATGTCTTAAAATCTCCAGTAGGAGTAAAGAAAATAAATGTTGACCTTTTAGCAAATGTATCTTTACACATAACTATTTCAAAATGCTCCCAGCTGTGGTGACTCATAAGTCACTGAAGACTTGGCATCTATTTGAGTCTATGTTGGAATACAGCAAGAGACACAATATCCCAAAATTACCACTTCCATTAGTCAGACAAAGGACTTTTCACCTCTGATGTTTCATGATGTTGTCACTATTTTCTTGGCATGGGGTAGAGTGGAGATTGCAGTAGATGGAGGCAAAAGGGAATGACAGGTATTGAAGAACTCATTTCAATGGGCTAAGAATCATCATCATCATCATCATCATCATCATCATCATCATCATCATCATCATCATCTTTATAGCCCAAGGTGGCTCATAATATTAAAACAGACACTTAAAAATCATAAAAATCAGTCCAGGACAGTACAATTTGAAACACAGCATGTTCTGAAAAGCATCTCAGGCTCTTTCCACACGGGGGGGGGGCGTGAAACACGGGGAAATGGGGCAGCGCACGCGGGAATGGAGCTTACCTCGATCCGTCGCCACGGGGAGCAGCGTGTGTTCGCCGCTCTACACAGCGGCGGTGTCCGGCGGTGCCCAAAATGGCGGCTGGCGGCTTCCGGTGGCTCTCTGCCAATAGGAGAAGCACACCAGCCGGAAGCCTGCCCCAGGGTAACTCTGCAGGGACGCACTTGTGCGCCCCTGCAATTCCCTACGGGGTGCTGCGACGGGCTAGTGAGCGCATGTTTCATAAAGACTACATGAAATGTGGTCTTTATGAAACATGTGGTGCCACCCCTGCGGCCGCGCAAGGGCGGTTTGAGGTGGGGAAGCTCCACATTTCTAACTGCTCTAGCGCACCCCACGGTGTAGACAACCTCCAGGTGAGGTCATCCTACCCCGTGTTACCCCATGTTTTTCCCCCGTGTGGAAAGGGCCTCAGACACCTTCAGTTCTAAAAGGCTGTTGGAATAAAAAACCGTTTTAGCCTTAGAAAGGGAAGGAGTTCCAGAACCTGAGAAGCCACTGAAAAGGCCCTGTCACAGGTAACTGTAAGGGTACTGGGACAGGATTCCTTTGAGGATCTCAGGGTCTGGGCAAGTTCATTGATATTGTCTATCAGATAGCCTGGACCTAAGCCAGGTTTTATAGGTACTAATTAGTGCTGTGAATGGAAATGGAAGACTGGACTAAGTATCTTATAGCACCAAATCCTGGAGACCTGGAGGGACAGACTCTCATGGGACAGTTCCGAGTTAAGAAACATCCTCTCCCCCACTTTTTAAACTATAGATTCCAGAATCTTCCAGGTGGTTGCCTGGTTGGCCAGGAGGGTGTGGGAGCTACGGTTAAAATAAAATGTTTCTTAAGGATCGGGGTAGTGTGAAAGAGTTGACTATATGGAGCCAGAAATATCATTAAACAGAAATATCATATGCGACCTTAAAATACAACCTTGACTCCTATTTCTGGGAGAAAGGATATAAATCTGATTGAAAAGCAATGAACTATCACCTAGATGATCAATAAGATTTATTTTCTCTATGCCCACAGGGTAGAAGCCAAATATGCTTTCAGACTGGTGTTTTGACTAAACATTAGGAGGAACAGGCAACCTTGGAAAGTGATAGACTCAGTGCAGTCAAAAGTTTTTAAGTAGAGGTTGGATGGTTCCCTCATGGAAGCAGTTGCTGTAGCTTTCCAGCATTAGCAGAGGGCTGGACTACTTAAGCTTTCTTATCTTTTAGGCTTCTTTGAGGTCTTTAGATGAACATTTCTGCATGAGGCTGGTGAATGTGTTCATGCCATTTCTTACCAGATTTTCTGGACTTGAAACAAGGTGGACTTTCCCTCATTTCCTTCCGCACAGCTACTGCATATGTTCCATTCTGATTCGGAGGAGTGCGAGTTCATAAATCCACACTGCCTCCACTGTGGCCACTCCCACTGCTCCCCTCACCCCACCCCGTTGGCTGTGATTGGCCCTTTTTTTGTTTGTTTGGATGGTTTGGTATGTCATTGCATATGTGTGTAAGTCCATACTACCCCCTGGCCCCTCCCATGAGCCCTCCCCTGACCATCAATTCACATTGGTGCGAATGTACGTGTCTGCACCACTGTGAAAGTACAAATCAGATCGATCTGGAAAATTGGAAAACCAATTTCTTCTGGTTTTCAAATAGCGTGCTTCACCACCACATGGGGGCACATTTAGTCAGAATTACATGCGGAACGAAGGTAAATAAACCAAACCTAGTCTGCTCCAATGTGCAGAAGACCTCCGTGGCACGATGCATTGGTCCGCCTTTATAACCGTGTGCAGAAAGGGCCAAAATCTCTTACTTTGAGGTCTCTTCCCCTTCCATGATTTTATGAAAATACAAGGGATGATTACAGTTTCTCAAAGTGGAAGTCATATAGGTTATCCATAGTTTGCATAACAAACATGATTGAACCACTTGCAAGCAAAACATTTCTGAATGAATAAGCAAATAAATAGCTTTATAGTGCAATCCAAAGCATTTCTGTTCAGCAGTGGGTCCCAGTAGATTCAACAGGACTTCCAGGAAAGGATACTCAATACACTATATTGTGAGGATGGGCAGCTGTGAAGGACTTGGGGGTTATTTTTCACCCACACATTCTGCTGGAGGGGTATCCAGTGTGAACAGAAGTACTCACTTCACTTTAGTTTCATTTTTGGTCCATTTGTTTAGTTTTTTGGGAGGAGGTTAAAGATTGTGGGAATCTGAAGGGTTCTGAGCCAAACCTCTATATTTTGTAACATTTTAAAGCTGGGAGGGGCTTGGGGGAAAAAAAGCACAGCCCCTCCTTTTTTAAAAAATACATTTTTTAAAAAAATTATAAATTAAAAATTTTAAATTAAATTGGAGGAAAGTTTGGGGATGGGGAGGTATTCAGGAACTTCAAATTAGGATTTCACTGGCTCTGTACAGCACCCTCCTCACCCCTGCTATAGAGGACTACAGCATAAAGATAAAATAAATTGCTTTACAAGAAAAAAATGTGAAAGGAGCAAACAAGGCCATCTTTGTCCAAGCGCACAAGAAACAATGTCAGTGAATCCTCATGCTGTACTTACTGTTAGAAAATTTGTAATTATCTGAACTTCCTGGGCTTTAATAGACCAGCTACAACTACTGTTAATTCAGAAGCATATATTCTGTTGATAACTTTGGTTTGCAAATTACTTGGCCAGATGGCCAACAAGAGCTGGGTAATCCACAAAACATGAATTGGGGAGCACTTTCGCTCCAGTCCCTCTGCTACCATATTCTGCCTCTGAAGAATGACAGTCTGAAGAGGCTGTCTGTGCATGGAGGTCCTTCATTTGACCAGGAATATTGATTTTTCATGGATGATGGGAAGGGGCCTAACATGCTCGCCTCCTCCCCCTCCTCCTCATTGGATTCTATTACCACCCCCTACTGGTGTCTATAGGTAAAGCTCTAACATGCTCTTACTCCATCCATGTTTATTTAAATTCAGTTACCAAATATCTGAATTGTACTGAGCATATTTCAAAAATGGCTGGTTGGCTTATTGTTTTAAGCATGTGTGTGTGTGTGTGTGTGTGTCTGCTGAAACTGCTTTTCACAGGGGTGGGGAATCTTTGGCTCTTCAAGATTCCTTGGCCTAGAGCCCCCATTGTGTCCTCCCAGGGTGCCCAATTGGAAAGGGACTGGGGAAGCTGAAGTTTAAGAGACTTGAAGGCTGAAGGTTTTCCATTTTCTTAGTAGAGGTTGAAAAGTCCCTTGCTCATTGTTCTTGTCACCAGAGACTGGAGTTATAGAAATGCTCCTCTGTTGTAGTTTCTGATTGCCATAATATCAGGCACTAGACCAATTCAAGCATTACAAACTACCAAAACCTGTTTTTTGTGTGTTTTTGCTCCATACAGTAGTTTCTACTGAGAGAACATGCCCTCCAACCATCCCAATGTGACAGAGTCCTGATTAACGCTCTGTTGTCCCACTTTTTCTGCTGCTTTCAAAGTGTCCCAGTTTCTGTCTCCTCCTCCCACTCTCTCTCTCTGTCCTTGGCTTCCTTCAATTGCTGCAAACTGAATTCAAAGTGCAAAAGTAGTCTGCACTCCATTAATTCAACAGAAGGGAAAGGAGAGGAAGGGGTGGAGTCTTTCCTTTCCCCATAAAGTCACACAGAAGCGAACTGCCACAGCCTTTCCCAGCTTGTGTGTTCTTTTTCCTTCATATCTTTTGCCATCTTAACTATACTCTGATATTGCTTGGCCGCATGTGTACTGGTTTTCATCAGTGAAATGTTGCAGTGTATACAATAATATGTCTAATTGAACTTGATGGTGTTTACTTCTGAGTAGATATGAATGGGATCCCACTGTTATTGTGTAAAGCAGTATCTTCTTCTTCCTGTTGTTGTTGTTGTCCTCCTCCTCCTCGCCCTCTTCTTCTTCTTCTTCAGTATTGTCATCTTCTCCTTTATTTGTATCCTGCTTTTTAACACAAATTGCATCTCTAAGCAGCTCACATTTCAAGACAATATAATTTAAAAACATATAAATAATATATACTAAAATGTGATAAAACTGCTAAAGAATTAAAACAACAGCTCAAAAGAAATAAAAATATAACAATCAAAATTAAAACAGTACAGGACCCCCTTGCCCATACTTTAAAACATTTCTATATCTAAGCCTGCCTGAAAAAAAGGTTTTAGCCTGCCTCCAGAAGGACAGGAAGGGGCCATTCTGCCCCCCCGGAAGGAAAGTTTCAGAGTCTAGGGGCAGCCACTGAGAAGGCCCTCTCTCACGTCCCCACCAACCGCCCTTGTGATGATGTGGGACTGAGAGAAGGGTCTCTCCTGATGGTACCAGAGCCTAGGCTAGTTAATACAGGGAGATACAATCTGTCAAATGGGCTGGACCTGAGCCATACAAGGCTGTATAGGTCATAACCTATAATGTTCCTGGAGACAAACAAACTGACAGACACAGGAGCTGTTTCAAGAGGTGCATAGTATGGTCTCTATAACCTGCCCCAGCTAACAATCTGGCTGCAGCTCTTTGGAACAGCTGGAGCTTCTGAACACTCTTCAAAGGCAACCCCAAGTAGAGTTTGTTACAGTAGTCCAAATAGCTTGTAACTAAAGCATGCCACTTGGGACAGCCCAATGGTTGTCATGGAGGCCATTAAGTCCTGAGCCACTCATGACAGGGCAGTCTCAGCACGGATACTGAAGTCCCCCAGCACTACTAGCTGTAGAGGCTCCAACAGCAACCCCAAGACCACCCCAACTAGCTCAGGAAGGGTTAGTTGTTGAGTGGGTGGTACAGAATTCCTATTCTGTCCTGCCTACCCATCTTTAGGTATGCACACCCAAAACCTGTAGACTGTGAGATTAGGGAGGTTAGGGAGATGGAATCACAATAGACCACTGCAACTTCACTTTCCCAACCCCCAGATCTTGCCTACTGCTGCACAGAAAAACCTGGTGGGTAGAGCTGAGAGAGATCCTCTCACCCAGTCAGCTCTCTGTAATACAAGGTGGTTAGCATGCTCATCCAGAACCAAATCTGAATAGCACTTAACATTCACCGACCTGGCATTCAACAACAACAACTTCAACCCTGCGGCACTGTCACCAAGGCTATCCAGGCTATTTCACCTCGGAGACATTGGCCCTTTCCTCACGGGGGGAGCCGAAACGGGGCTGCGCACACAGGGGCGGAGTTTACCTGCGAGCGGGTTGCTCCGTCCCTCCGAAGAGCTCGGATCCGCCGTTCCAAATGCCGCCGAATTTCGGCGGCGCTCGGCAGCTCCCAGCGGCGCCCAAAATGGTGGCTGGTGGCTTCCAGCAGCGCTCCGCCAATTAGGACAGCGCGCCAGCCAGAAGCCCGCCCCCGGGGAAAATTGCAGGGGCACGCTACCGCATCCCTGCAGTTCTTGACCGGGGGCTGCTACGGGGCAGCGCGGGTAAGTTTTATAAAAACGACTTTTGAAGGTGGTTTTTATAAAACTCACAGCGCCACCCCCGGGGCTGCGCTAGAACAGTTTGAGGTCTAGAACCTCACTTTTTTTAACTGCTCTAGCGCAGACCCCGGTGAAGAAGACCTCCTGGAGAGGTCGCTCTAGCGTGGGCAATATGCCCATGTGGAAATGGCCATTGTGTGGGCAATGAGCACCCTGTTACACTGCCATGATATTATAATATCCTCTCTCTGTATCTCCCTCTGCCCTATATGACTCCAATGGTTGCTCCCTGAATCAATGCATCCCTCCGTCCTCTGGAAGACAAATTTTCCCCTCAGTGAACTCCTGCTGCATCTACTACTGCTACATTTTGGGTAAATACAACAGTTTCAGTTTTACAAGTTGCCTAACTCACGCATCCGCCATCACCACTTGTTTGAATACCTAAACTATCCACAGCACTCCATCAGAAAACATAATACACCCTAATGTGTGATTTCATTTTCTTGGGATGAGACTGTAGGGATTTAGTGTTAGTTAACAAATGAAATTCAAAAAGTAATGAGGAAATATGATAAGCAATAACAAATGAGCATAAAAAAAAGAATATTAAAATGAAGTATATCAAAAGTAGGGAACAAGTCTGAGAGCATGCTCTTCTACTTCACAGGCATAATGCTTAATTATATTGAGTTAATTTAATTCTGCTCACTTAAATCATGAAAATGAAGAACGTAAATATCTTGATCTTTTGAAAATCATTCTGATTTGTATCCCTTCACATTTTGAATCTGTCACCAATCAGGCTTTGGAATGGAATGGAATTTCCTGCTATAAAAACTATTGGTGGTGACCAACTGGATGAATGCATGTGTGTGTGTGTGTGTGTGTGTGCGCGCGCGCGTGCGTGTGTGTGTGTTATATTTTCTGCTATAGGAGTGCATCAACAGTTAGCAGAGCTGGTCTGTCTGAAACAGTGAACAATATGGCCCTCTCCCCCTTTTCTACTCACCAGTGTAGAAAAAGTTGAATGGATACTCAGCTGAACCTTACTTAGAAGTGTGTGGCAGGGTGTGTGGAATGGCATATTCTACTTCTGAAGGCAACAGGGTAACCTGTTGGAGGCAGGGAAGGCCAGGTGACAACAGCTTTCCGCTCCAACACCTTGCTGCTGCCTCCCAGAATTTGTCACCTGAGGCGACAACCTCTTTCTGGAAGGCTGGGAAATAGAAAACTAGGTACAATTCTGAATATAATCATTTTAAACCCACATATATACTCCTTGCCACCACAGCCTTGCCCCTTCCTAACCTGGGTTGGGTGAATCCTTGCAAGTGCTTATGACAGGTCAGGCTATCAGGCCAAAGAAAAACCTACCAATTTGGAATAAAGGACAGACTTAAAGAGAGCTCACTTTCTGTAAGTTACATAGCTTTACTAAGGCTTAGAATTACAAAGTATAAAATCAGCCATATGCTTCAAAATGAAACAGTGAAAAAGAACCATGCTGCCCCTACCTGTGATTTACTACATGGGATGGGATGATGGGACTTGTAATGCAAGAAATAAAATTTTTCCAAGCTTTATACAGCCTAATATATTACAGCTGTGGTGTAGTTACAGCTCCTGAACATCTGGATGTGGGTCCCATGTTTCACTGGTAATGTTTGGTCAACAGAAGCACATGAGATGGATGGAAGGATCATATTGCAAATCTTTGTGCATGCATATAGGAGTCATTCATTTAATCATTACTAGTGTGATGCAGAATCCATGACAGAAGCAGCAATCATACTATGATTCATAATAATCTATTAGGCATTTGAAAATGTTTGTTAAAAGAAAAGAATCCCAATGAGATAAGAGAGTTGCATCTCTCTTTTTTTTAAAAAAAGTAATTTTAAAATTAGTATCATAATCTTATCTATTGGAAATACTGTGAATCATACAAAGAAATTAGCCCATCATGAATCCAACCTTGTAGCAAACAGAGGAGTATGAATTCTGCAGGTCCAGCTTTCTGTCCTTGGTTCTCCTGCACTGTAATTGTTTGAGATGGCTCTGAAATTGACTTATTTGTGTGAGAAAATGCATGTACATATAATATATGAACTGCAGGAACTGATTTTAGTGCAAATGTTCTGGTATATTACAGAATGAGTGGTAAAACTGGTCAAGATTATTAGAGCCAACCAATTATGCTTTGCAGTAGGGTGGCTTGCTGGCTGCAGGACATTCAGCTAAAAGAGTTGAAAGAGAGGCTTAAGGAGGGTACAGATCATCCAGGCAGAAATGCCTGACCATATCTGTGGCCTGGGAGTTGGACATGATTCCAGGAGATCTGGCATCCTACTATAGAGGCCAGGCCCCTCCCTAAACTGCAAACCCCAGCATTCCATAGGATGTTGAAAGTGGAATAATAGCACAATAACAGTCTAGTGCAGAAATGGCCTCTGTATTAATTGCAAAGAGCAACTGAATAGCACTGTTTTCAAGCAGAACTTGGATCTATCATACCCCAGAAAGAGAATATAAAAATGAAGTTGATTTAATAAAATAATTGAAGACAAGCACATTAGAAATTTTGGTTGCTATCTTCTTCATTTATGTCCATTGGAATGGAAGCAAAAAACAGCATCCAGTGGCAGTCACAGAACACACATACAACCACTGACACTCATTCATTGAACTCTCCTCTTCAACCTTCTACGGCTTCAAATTACTCAAGAGTTCTTTGAGATGTAAACCCTGTGAGAAAACAGGAAAATTAAATTACTAATGTCCACAGAGTGTTTGCTAAGGCTGTATTCCCCTGCATGCTATTTTGCAAATATGCTCTGCCTATGTGTATATATAGCAGTGTACAGATCTGACATTTTAACTTGTTTAAAGAGTCACACACACTGCCTCTTCATTTATGGCTAATTTCTTACACAGTTTGTACTTAAGTGTCTATAAGAAATGGTGTGCAGAGAATAAATACAGAGGTATTCTATCATACAGTACTAAAACTTTGTCTAATTAAATTGATAGCTATCCCTGTCCTGTTCAGGAAGTTCAGGATAAACACAAGGTCTTTCTAGGCCTTTAGTACATATTAGTACTAATGTGCTTAGAGCCAAGATGAAGAAGAAAGGAAATACTAGGACACCATTGTCTGGGCTACTCAGATCCAGCTCTCATTGATCTTCTGAATCCATTAATATGCAGGTGATGAATAATTGTTGCAGTCTTTCCTCTGGGTTGCTGGACCTTTATTCCTCACAGAGGTTTAGCACTAGGAATGCTCCCATACAACTGCAGCAACCGCAGGAAGAGAATAGATGGCCATCCCAGCATGGTATCCAAGTCTTGGGAGAAATAGTGTAATTAACACCACCACTACCACCTCATCCTCCTTCCCCCACCTTCTCCTCTCCTCTTCTTTCTCCCCCATTTTTACACACAGAGCCATTACGGTAATAAAGGAGACATAGATTTGCCTTCTCTAAGACAACTACTCTGCCCAGCATACCCGGAAACCATGGCTCTGGCGCACTTTCCCTAGCAAGCCCAGCTAGCCAATACAATCTTCTTCTCTATTGATTGATGTAGAAACCATGAACCACCACTGCCTGGAAGTGATGATTATTACCCTTTCATTGAGCCCCTGACTGAGGCTAATGATATGTCAAATATCAGCCTTTTCAAATCCTGTATTAGAATATATATTCTTCCCCCTTAAAATGCACTTTAAATTTTGAGATCCCCTCCCTTAACTAAAGAAGTAGGGAATGTTCTCATGACCTTTAAAAAGTACTGTTAAAAAATAAATTGCTGGAGAGATTTGGCAGTTGCCAGTGCACTGCATTTGTAATGTTATCAGTGCTCACAGTGCTTTAATGGCTGTCAAAAGTACTCTACAGGTTTATGGAATACCTGCTCAAAGAGCTGTTTGCACTCACAAAACAGTTACTTAAATGTGTTTCTCACTGCATTAAGTGGGTTAATTCTTCAAACATTGATTCAAACCCTTAAGGGTGAACTCTGATGTGAATTATAGATAAGTGTGAATCTCACTAAGAGAAAACCTACTTGTACATTAGGAAAGGAAGTTGGTGAAATTATGCTATTTTTCTTATATATAAAATTTCTCTTGTCAGTGCCTGAGACTGATTGATTTGCTACTGTCCATTGTTCTTGCTGGGAACTAGCAAGAAGAATTCCAACAGATATGTAGGAATTGTGGTTGAGCACAAGCACTATTCAGGCACGAATATTAGTGTTCAGCAATTGAGCCTTGATGTCCTGGTGTTTCTGGTGCTCACCCTGGGCTGGACCTCTCTGTTGTCCTGACATCTTTGGATAACAACATGGGAATGGTAGATTGTAGAACTGTGGAATCATGCTTGAGCATGATTCCATGGAACTGTGAGCATGTTTGAGGCCTAATTATCAATCTGAAGCTGATAAGTTCTGTAGTGGTTTGAACATTGGACGGCAGCCTTAGAGATGAAGGTTCTGTTTCCTCCTTGTTTATGGAAACCCTTGTTTATGGAAACAGTCTCAGCTCCAGAAAGCCCCATGACAGGTTCACCTTAGGGTTGCCATAAATCATAAAGAATTTAAAAGCACACAATAACAACAAATGTTCAAGAGGATTAATTTTGCATTCCCCCTCAACCTTCTCTAGCTTTCCAGATGTGTTGGACTGGAATTTCCACTTTATCCTGTCTGTATGACCATGCTGGTTGGGAGTGAGGGGCATTGTAATCAAACATATTTGGAACCTGTCAGCTGTGCAAAACTAAAATTCAAGGCCATTTCCTGGGGTCTCAGCTCTTAGCACTGTGCTGTCCAACTTTGGATTGCACCATTAAACCAAACGTTTCCTGACTTCTTTCAAAGCTTTTTTGTAGTTTGTGATAACATTTGGATGGCATGGCAAGTTATTAAGTATTTGGCCACAGTACCCACTGAAGTTGCAGTCCAGCTACTACAGGTAAATCTCTGTTTCCTTCTGTTGCATCAGGTTTGTTATGCAAAGCTAAGACAGAAATTACAGCTCTTACCATGATTTCACAACTAAATATGGCCTCCGATTCCCTCCTTTTCCAAAACTGATAGCACTGGATTTATCCATCTTAATGTATCATGTCTGTACCTGGATGAGAAATCACTAATGGCTGTTCCCCCAAGTGAAATTCACTAGCAAAGCTGGGGAAATTGTCTTCAAGCGCCTCCTTAATAAATCTTGCAAAAAAAGAAAAATCTGGCAATTGTATATGTTTAGTCCATACCAAAAAAAAAAAAAAAAAAAAAGCCTATAAACTCTACCTCCATATAGGCTAGGTTTATTATACATCTCAAAAGCAATTTCAAAAGCTTCTGAATTATGCTCCTTTTCAGCTTCTAAGAGAACTTCAAGCAATAAAAGGAGAAAAGTAGCCTCCGAAGTTCATTTTCATATAGATTTATAGGAAAAGTACTTTGATGTCTCCTGCATTCCCTTGCCAGTTAAAGTAGGAACTTCTATTAAATTTAACACCAACTCCTTCACTCCTTTTCTCTCAGCTTCTCTCACTAGTTTTCAGATTGCCTCCCACCCTTTGTGCTTCAAACTTCATTTATCTTTTATGAGTACTGGGCATCTTGCCATAATAATGCTGTGAATAATACAACACTTCTGTAACCATTCAGAGTTTTTTTACTTTTCTTCCCCCCAATCAACATATCGTGTTATTGACTTTTTCATCCAAGGAGGTGCCATGAATGGTCCAATGCTTATAAGCACTGCAGCGTGCTATTCAGCACAGTGAATAGACAATGCAATGCTGATAGCCAAACTTTTGAGGTTTTATTTCGTGGTATGAATACACAAAGCAACCTCATCCCACAACTCCTGTGATACTGGGACAGCATTTAAAGGTGCTGCAAATCCCCCATGTCTATAGATTGCAAAAGAAGTCCATCTCTTCAGTTAGACGCTATAGACCCAAGTGGTTTGTTTTTGTCTTTTGACAAGTTCCATAGGATTTGAATTGTGGGATAGCAAGCAAATAAAGAAGATCAAGAAGATAAGCATTCATACTATATTTTATCTTTTCAGAACCATAGCCCATATTTGTTCTCTTTCATATACAAGTAGTTCCAATGTTTCCACCCTGTGCAAATGTAGTATTCCACTTATTAAGTATTCTCTTCTATTAAGACTAAAGGACTCACACTCTGTTGTAGTTCAACAGGTTCTGAGAGCCACAAATTGCCCACCCCAATTTGTGGTCAGTAAACAAAGAATGCAGTTGCTGCTACGCACAGTCACCTTGAAATGGTGGGGAGGGCGGCATGTGAAATTCTACATTTTGAAACCCTTCAATTTATCAGGGAATATGAGGACTTCCTGGAGAGAAAAAAAGGCAAATTGATGCTACACAGTTAACAAGAAGAAACTGCCAAGAAAAATGAAGAGTCTTGTAGTGGAGAGAGGAGAATCACAGTTAGAAGCAGATTTTACAGAAGGGATTCAGAACTGCTCCAGCTAAGCAGTCACTTCCTACATTTTCATCAGGATAGCAGCACTAAAAATGCTCAAATAAGAAACCAACAACAAGGGACACTCCATGCCAAGGAAGGAGTCAATGTAGCCACCACCGTCAACAAGAAGAAAGAAAGATGGTAATGGAGGAGGACTCATTAATAGGGACGGAATATAAAGGCACTGGTGTACCAGACTGACAAGATGAATGGAGAAGTGCACTGTCTTCCTGGCAAACATATCAGGGATTTCACTAAGAACTTGCCAAAACTCATCAGGAATACAAATCAATACCTTTTTTTTAAAAAAAATGTGGACATCAGCATCACTGCCAAGAACACATTTTAGCAGATAACCCCAAACTATGAAGCTTTGAGCAGGAAGCTGACAGGTATTGAACAGCAGGTGGTATTCTCACCAGTTCTGCCAGTGAAGGACTACACAGGGACAGGAAGATACTAAAAGTGAATGACTAGCTATATAGATGGTGTAGACAGGAGAGATTTGGCTTCTGGGACCATGGTCTCTGCTTCTTAGACTGAGGACTATTGGCTACAGATGTGCTGAATCTCACAAAGACTGAGGCCATTTCCTCATGGGGTTTTTAAAATGGTGCAGTCCGTCCTCCAAGGAAGAGGTCTGCAACTGGGAGTGGACGGGGTCGGACCTACTTAACGTAGATCTGCACCTCAGCCCGCTCCGGAACAACCCTTAGTGGTCATCCGGCGTGCTTTTGAAAAACCGCCAAAAATAGGTCTTTCAAAAGCACGGAGTGTGCCACTGAGAGCCTGCTCCCTTATGCAGATTTGCAGGCTCGCCCCAGTGCGAGCCTGTGATCTACCACGGGTGGGCTTTAGGCTGGCGAGCTTCAGCGGTTGGTCAAGACCCTTGACCAACCGGAAAGCCCCCATTTGGGACGCCGGAGCAGTGCATATCGACAAGCACACACTGCTCCAGAGCGGTGTGGACAGGACCGGGGAGCTGAAAAGTCCAGTAAGTAGTGGTGTGGGGCGATTCCCTCGCCCCGTGTGGAAATGGCCTGAGAAGAATGTCTTCGGTACTACCATGGCAAGTCTGATCAAGAGGGCTTTAAATTAAATCCTTGGGGGACTGGAGATGATAGTTCAAGCAACAACCCAAAAGCAAGCTCTGAACACAAGGATGTGAATGCCAGAGGAAAGGCTATGGGAGAGAACGGTATCTACATAAAACTGACTTTAAATTAATAGGTGAGAACCAACAAGGCTTCAGATATCTAGACACCAATGCACAGAATTTAGGGATTAAACAAGATTAGAGTAAAATCTTCATGCAGGAAGATAAAGAGCATATAGGCATAATAGAGATCTGGCAGGATGGCTCCCATGACTGAAATATAACAATTGAATGATACAGCATGTTTGAAAATAATAGATGTGGTAAAAAGAAGGAGAGGGAATAGCATTATATGTGAAAAACAAATTCACTTTTTCAGACATTCATGAGAGTGATCAGAGTGGATCAGTTCAGAGCATTTGGGTAAAAAATAAATGAAGCAATAAAAACAACATTGTGGTAAGAGTCTAATACATGACAACAAAACCAAGAAGTGGTGGACAATGCTTTTCAAAAACAAATCTCAGATATCGCCGAGATGCAAGAATTAGTAATTATAGGACACTTCGATTGCCCTGACATCTGCTGGAAGACTAGCTCTCCTAAGTCTAGGCTCTCCAGCAAGTTCCTGATGTGCCTTACAGACGACTTCCTAGTTCAAAAGACAGAGAAAAGAACAAGTGGATTGACAATCCTGAACTTGATGCTAACCAACAAGGAGGAGTTGGTCACTGGAATCAAAGTAATCCACCTTTTTTTAGAAGGAAGTGACCATGTAATTCTAGAATTCATAATTGTGGGACAAGTCAGACAAGAGTATAGTCAAGCACGAACCTTGGATTTCAGGAAAGATTATTCATCAGGCTCAGAGAAATCCCATGTCTAAAGATATTAAAGGGAAAAAAAAACAAAACCACAGGAAGCGTGGAAGTTTATGAAGGAGTTGCAATAAGCACAATCACACACAACTCCATGGAAGAATATAAATAGGAAACATTAAAAAAGGTAATGGTGCTGCACAGAAAACTCAACAAGGAAGTGAAAATAACGGATTACGAAGAACTCAGTTTGCAGATACCTGGATGACAATGCAGTGATTAGTAAGAGCCAGCATGGGTTTATTAAGAAGAAATTCTGCCGAACTAATTTTATCTCTCTTTTTTTAAGTGGGCTACTAGTTTAGTAGAAGGTGGGAATGTTGCAGATGTCATTTATCTGGATTTCAGCATAGTATTTGTTCAAGTCCCCCATGACATTTTGATTAGCAAATTGACTAAATGTGGAATATGGAAACACTGTCAGATGGATCCCTAATTGCAAAATTCTGCATCTAGACCACAACTATGGAATATGGGATAGTTGGCTTATGAAAAGGGCCTTGAGATGATGATGATGACGATGACGATGACGATGATGATGATGGTGATTAGTTAAGCATGATCCAGTAATGTGATGCTGCAGCAAAGAAAGCCCACTTAATAGTCCTACTTTATTCTGCACTGGTCAAGCCTCATCTGGAGTACTGCATTCAGTTCTGAGCACCTCATTTTAAAAAGGATATAGTCAAGTTGGAGCAGGTTCAGAGAAGGACAAAAAGGATGATAAGAGTTTAGAGAACAAAATATATGAGGAAAGGTTGAAAGAATTGAACATGTTCATCCTGGTGAAGAGATGGCTGAGGGGTGACATGATTGTGCCATTTAAATCTCTCAAGGACTGTTACACAGAGGAGGGTGAAGGATTGGTCTCTCTATCTCAGAGGGCAAGTCCAGGTCTAATGGCTTTAAGTTACAGGAAATTAGATGTTGATTGAACATTAGAAGGAACTTCTTGACAATAAGAATGGTTCAGAAATGAAACCAATTGTCTAGAGAGATGGTGGGTCTCTTTCTCTGGAAAGAGGCTGTAGAGCTGTCTGCTGAGGATGCTTTAGCTGGATTTCCTGCACTGAGAATGGGATTGGTCTCAGTGGTCTATGTGCTCCCATCCGACTGTATGATTTTATGATTGTTGACATGGTAAATATATAATAAAAGATATCAATGTATTTCATTTGCTGAGAACCAGTAAATCAAAAGGATCATAGTTCTAAGGTGCTTCACATGCAATCAAAATGGTAGATTGGCCTGTATAAGACTTCATTCTGCCTGAAAGCCAAGTCACATTAAATATTGCTCATTATTACAGTATCAAGCAAATAGAAAACCTGTGCCTATGACAAAGGGCTGGAAAGTAATCTTTCTCCCTTCTGAACATGGAAGGTTCGCCCCATCTCCACAAAGACGGATTAACCAAAACTGGAGTCTCCAATGTAGTTAAGTCCATTTTGATTATACTAACCCATTCTAATGCATGGATGGATCATACCTCAAACTGGATTGTTTTCCAAATTGCCAAATTGTGGTTGGAGTTCTGTATTGTGGTTGATGCATACTACTAATTTTTACAGAGCTCTTCCAATCCTTCTTCCTTCTCATGGCAAAAGAAGTGCATATTCTGCTCAACTATTTTGTTGCCCAGACCTCTCAGACCCAACTAGCATGGCTAGTTATACATATTATTTATTTCATCTCGGTATATCCTAGGGGGCAGGTTTATAGAAAAAATGTAGATTACTCTACAAATTGAATAATCCATTATTTAATGGGTTAAATCAATGAGTATGTATGTAATAGAACTGTGATGGTGGGCATTAATGTGTTCTCCTAACTTCCTACATTTCTACTTCAATCCATTTTCTTGAAAGTGCTAGAAGTAGCAACTTTGGCATTTCTATATTCAGGAGCTTTGCATGCTTCCCTAAGGCCATTTCTGCACTACACTGTTATAGTGCAATTATTCCCCTTTAAACATCCTATGGAATCCTGGGGTTTGCAGTTTAGAGAGAGGACTTTAGAATTCTCAGCCAGAGAGCTCTTTGGCTTCAGTAAACTACAAACCCTGGAATTCCACAGGATGTTGAAAGTAGAATAATAGCACTATAACAACGTGGGGTGGAAATGGCTTAAGACTTAGGCATAGCATTTATTGATGCCATTTCCTGTTTGTGGGTCTTAGCCACACTCTTTCTCTTCCTTTGTCCAACCATCTATCTGTTTGCCCGCCATTTGTAGTCTGCTCTTCTCTCTGTCAGAGGGGCCACCAAGTTAGGCTCCTCCACCAGGCTAATCAGCCTGCCTCCCTACTGTGATGCCATATTGCTGTGGCTGTGTTGTTGTTTGGGCATTGGGAAGAATATGCAGGCCAGAGCCTGGGAATTAAGGTCATTTTAGAAAGCGGGTACTGCTTGATGTTGTGTGGTAAAGAATGTGAAGCTGCTGGGAGGAGGAGGAGGGAGTTCTTAAAATCAAAATCTGTGCTGTATCTTCAGTACTGGCAAAAGCAGTATCTCTGTACATTTACTCTTTAATAAAACCTTTCTGGATTTGTCCATGAAAAAAATCTGTTTATTGAGTTAGATTGAGACAGAACAATTTCTTCCTCCCCCTCTCATTCTCTCTCTCTCTCTCATGTTCATCTTTCAAGAGTACTTCTTACAAAGCTTTTCAGCATGAAGTATTATGAAACCTGTAGTATTTGTAAGTACTGCAAACTTACCTTATATAAAATAAAGAAGACTGGCCCTGTTTTATTTTGCTGCAAGATCCTGTGTGCATGTGTGGGGTGATAATGTGTGAATCTCTGCTCACCTTCTGTTTGTGAACATTAATTATTCCTATTCTGAGATACACTACTAACCCTCACCTTCCCCAACAAAACCAAAGGCTGATTTTTTTTTAAAGGTATAAACTACTGCCACCTCATAGTGGTTGATAGTCCCCAAGGCCGTAGGTCACTGAATCAGCTCTGGTTTTTCGCTTAAACTTCAGTGGCAATACTCAAGATGTTCCATTTAATTTGGGGATAGGATTCAATATCTAACTCCAAAATAGTTCATCTGAAAACACACAAAGCAGTTATTCAGATGAAGACAGAGCCGATTCAGTGCCCCTGTAAGGGTTCGGGTCTGTGACTAAGTCCTTGCAGGATTCTGCCTGCCAGGATCCTGGCCTTGACCCTGTTCTTTGCAAAATCCTGCCAGTACCTCAGACTCAGCCAGCTGCTGAGATGCAGGGCAGTTGGAGCAGCTAGCAGGCAGCTATATAAGGGCTGGGTTTACTCTGCAGCCTTTGCCACAGCAGCATGGTCTTCTGTTTTGCCTGTAGCCTCTCTGGGTGCTTTGGTGGTCCTGACCTTGCTGCCTGTTGATCCCTGGACTCTGACTTCTGGCCTGCCTCTGGCCCTTTTGAACTGTTGATACCAGGTAGACCTCTGCTGCTTTGGACTCTTGTTAAGCTCTGATCTCCTCATCTAGTGCCTGTTCCCTGTCCCAGCCCAGGTGCCTGCATCTAATATTCTTGCTGCCCATGTGCTGGACCTTGACAGCCCCAGTGGCATGGAAGGCAGCAGCCTTCATGGTTATTCCATATTATTTGGATGTTACTTTTAAAAATTTATTTTTGTTAATGTTTTTCCAAGAAAGATTAACAGTGCAAATGCCTAAATGAATATATAAAAGAAAAAAGAGGAAAAAGCAACATCTAAGCAAACAAAGAACAAATTAATTAAAAGTAAAAAGTAAAAGAAAGAAAAAGAGAGGAAAGAAGAAAGGAAGAACCTTCCCCTTCCCTTAAACAGAATAATAGCTCACCTTCTGATTCAAATCTCTCAACCCCTCACTAACCTTCTATTCTTCCCCTCCCCAACTTATACTTTCTAAAATATTTTTTTTGCTTATTACATTACCAAACACAGGATCTGCATATTTCTTCCATTCCATTCCAACATACTTCCATAAATAACCAGTATTATTTGGGTGTTAGTAGTGGCAAATGTAGCTGGAAAAAAACAAGACAGAAAAAGTGATTATAAAACTGAATTTTATTTTAAAGAAAATGAGAAATTTCATGGCATTTTACAATTCAAAAATCAACAGCTTCCAAATGCAGCTGAAAAGAGGGGGGAAAACCCATTCAAGTTTCCTCAGAGAAATCAATTTTTTATACTGGCTTCACACAAGGTGTTATGACTGGCAATAAAGCCCAGACTTTCATTATTCCCAAGTGCGTTTGTTTTTAAGCCAATTCAAAAGGTTTCCAACCTGACTAAACAACATGTTTCTGGTAGAGTTCCTGCCAACCATCCACAGCAGGTAGGTATCAGAGAAAACAAGTCCCTTCAATCTATGTCTTCAGTGTTCTTTCAAATCAGAGAATTGGAAGGGACTGAAAGGACCATCTAGTCTAATCACCTGCCATGCATTGATACACAACCAAAACACTTACAAAAGGTAGTCATCTTACCTTTTTTTAATGACTTCCAAAGAAGAAGAGTCCAACATTCTCAGAGGCAACCAGTTCCACTGTTGAACAGTTCTTACCGTCAGGAAGTTCCTCCTAATGTTCAATCAGAATCTCCCTTTTTGTAATTTGAATCTATTAGTTCAGATCCTGTTTTCTGAAGTAGCAGAAAACAAGCTTGCTCCATCTTCTGTACGGCATCACTACAGACATTTAAAGATGGCTGTCACATCCCCTCTCAATCTTCACTTTTCCAAGTTAAACATACCCAGAACCCAAGTCATAAGACTTAGGCCCTTTCCTCAGGATGGCAGTGTCCCAGCATGGGAATGTGAGAGGAGTGGGACCATGGTGATGCTTCTGCATGATATTATCACAGTCCTGCCCTTCTTGCACCCCTAGCCAGTGTGATCATGGGATATATCACTGAAGGAAAAGCTCCATCATGGCTCCTGATTGCCTGATCATTTTGTTGCCACCTGCCATGCAGAAGGGCTGGAAGTGCAGTCGTGTGCTTCCTTCCCCACTGCAGCATGGTAAGAGAGCTGTCTGCAGTATGGAAGGAAGGAGCATTCCCTTCCGAGGGCAGCTGGTTGGGTGTGGAGTGGAATGTTGCAGACATGCTCCCATCCCAGCAGAAGTGCTGCCAGGATGACTCCTGGACAGCGACAGAGCAAGGTAAGGTGCAGGAATGGCCTGTGATTCCAGACCTTTTAGCATGTTGGTTGTCCTTCTTTGGATAGGTGCCAGCTTATCGATATCCTTCTTGAACTGTGATACCCAGAGATGGATACAATATTCCATGTGAGAACTGACCGAAGCAGAATGGAGTGGTACCAATGCTTCTCTTAACCTGGATACTATACTCCTGTATTGGCTTTCTGGCCTCACCATCACATTTTGACTCATGATTAGCTTGTGGTCTCCAAAGATCTTTAGATGCCTCTCACATGCACTGCTGTCAAATCATGTGGGTTGCCTCCAGATCTAAACCAGATGTCATGAAAGGGCCCAACAGTGAGTGCAATAGAGCTTCCTTCCTCTGTTTTCTCTCTTGCAGCCTTCTGCATTCCTTGTAAATCAGTGGCAGGGTTTCTATCAACCCCTGGAGCAAGTTTTGGTAGTGTGTGTGTGTGTGTGGGGGGAGGTATCTCTTCCTAGTGCTCTTGACAGGACTAATTCTGTCAGTGGAAACTGTTTATTGGATAATTTTATTTGATTCAGAACTGGTAGAAAGGGTTTCAATGACTACATGAATTAGCCAGTTGTAGAAGAGTGTCCAAATACTATTTTCCAAAATAAAAGAGAAGAGACTTCTTTACATATAGAATCTACAGTGATCTTCTTAAGTGAGGTAGAGGAGGACAGTGAATGTGCATACATACCAACCAATAGAGCCCTTAGTGCAGAAATAAGGACAGAGATGAAGCCAGCCAGGTGAAATTGAGTAGACTTTAGAAATCCAGCAGATACAAGCTATTTCCATGGTGGAATAAATAGACTGATGAGCTGCACAGACAGATTGAAAACAATCTGAAGATATTTAGGATTCATCTTGAAGTGTTTTACATATGTCAAACTTTACCTCCGCAAGGAAGATAATGGTGATGATGATAAATTGACTGCATGATACATTGATGATGATAAATTGTGGTATTTGAGGATAAGCAAAGTGTCTGCTCTTGTTTTCTATTAATGACAGTTTCCTTTTTAACAGAGAAGACTGATAATATGAACCATTGCATAGATTTGAAGGAGTGAGCCCCGCTGACCTCAGTAAGGCTCACTTGTGAGTTAACATGCTTAGGATTGAAATATATATTCTAGAATCTGAAACAGAGGCTGTTTTCCTTTCTCCATAAAAACTGGAAAAAGCTTTCCTCTTCACGGGGAAAAAGCCCTTGTCTTCCTCCTCCTCTTGGAAGACAAGAGCTGATTTGTGGTTTAGTTTTCAACAGTATGCAAAAAACTCTTGCTGAATGATCACCTTGTTATTGTTTCTACTGAGTCAGCCCATATACTAGGTTAACTTACATTAACATTAATGGGAGCAGCGTGGCTTCATCTGAGTGTCTCTCACAGAAAATGTATGTCAGAACCCTGAAGTATTTGTCTTGAGTCTTATTTACAGCTCAGACTGGTTTTTTGGTACATATTTGTGGTGAGCTGTTGGGTGGTGGCGGGGCTGGGGGGAGAATATTAAATCTTGTCCTATATTTCATCTCCGGAAGTATCAATGGCCCTGTTTTTATTTTTTTAACAATATCTCCATTTGGAAATGCAAACAATGTTTTCTAATGGACAGTACAATCATAAACAGCCTACTCACAGAGAGAGTGTACTTCCAGACATATAGGACTACTTCAGTGTAGAAGTGCAGTACACACACACACACACACACACACACACACACACTCTCTCTCTCTCTCATGGTCCTATAAAGTCAAACTCATCTGATTGTGGCCTATGCTTTTGTAAAATACAGCATTTTTTTTTCTGTTAGATGCTACCTCTGTTGAAAGATTATTATACTCATGCTTAGGTGAATGGGTGGGTGGGGTAACTGTATCAGACTGTATTTAAAGCAGGCTTGCCCCAAATGCAAATAAATATGTGAACTGGACCCTCTAGCTGAGACATGCCAGAATGAAGAGTGCAGTCCTACACATGTCTACACAGAAGTAAATCCTATTTAGTGTGAAGGGACTTGCTCCCAGGTAAGTGGATATAGGGTTTCAACTCAACTGTGCTTATTTACCATCTCACGTAATTCAGATTTAATTTGCATGTTCACTTGATGTTGTTATATGGAATATTTCCAGCTATTTCCTACCCTTTGCTCCAGCTTCTTCCTGTCTGCATACTTTTTCCTTCCCCACACACCCTCTGTCTGTCTGGCACCAATCTTGAGTGTGAAATTGATGAAAGAAAATGGAAGGCACATGACTTAGAAATAGCTTCCACTTAGTCCACACACATTCTCCAATTTGTTTGGTTCTTACAGACACAGAGAATGCCTGTCAGTGCAAGCTGATGCTTAAATACAACAGGTGTTTGCCACCTGCAATTTCTTTTCCTTTTCCTTTTGCAGTGATCAAAGGGGAACAATGACAATGATATTTTAATTTCATTTGTTCAAGAGGAAGGAACAGTTTCTGTTTTGCTGACACCAAAGGTGTCAAATTAGTGAAGCAGAGAAACTAGAAGGATTCATGCCTCAGGTTTTATTCAGCAAAGTCTCTATGACCAAAGCCCTTATTTTAGTGCACTGATTGATTTTGATATGGTTTTAGCACCACCAGATGCCAATTCAAACCATTTTCCATTGTGTGTGTGTGTGTGCGTGCACGTATATGTGTGTGTGTGTTATGCTGTCTGTACTGTAGAGTAAGGATGCAACCCAGCCAAAGAGCAGAATCCTTGTCTTTGTCAGTTCAAGCTTTCCTGGCTGGACAGATATAAAAAGACTTTGTAAAAGGGAGCTTCTTTGTCAGAGGTTTTGTTAACTGAGGTATGTCTGTATTACAAAACACCACAAATACTTTTGTTAACATTGTTTAAAAGGAAATCATAACAAAATAATCAGTGCACCCTGGGAATATCTCGTCACTTGGAAACACAAGGTACACACACCAATACATTTCATGCCAATTTCTTTATCTTCCTTAGACCCCACTGTTTATTTAAGCCTTGAGCACACCCTAACAGTTGAATGCAAAAATATAGACTATGACAACTTCTGCAGAGTATTATACTATACTCTACTATGCTAGCTGATAGCTGGTACTCTACTATGCTAGCTGATAGCTGGTAGAAAGTGGACTGGGGATAGAGAAGTGTTTGGATATTTCTTGCCTTCTCTCCAAAGAACTCAGAGTAATATATTTCCCAATTTTATCTTCACAGCTGTACCGCAAGGTTGGAGCCCTGGTGGTGCAGTGGTTAAATGCCTGTACTGCAGCCACAAGGTTGTGAGTTCGATCCTACTGGGCTCCAGATTGACTCAGCCTTCCGTCCTTCTGCAGGTTGATAAAATGAGTACCCAGCTTGTTGGGGGCAATTAGCTAACACATTGTAAACTGCTTAGAGAGCACTTAGCTGATAAGCGGTATAGAAATACACATGCTATTGTTATTATACTGAAAGACATAGGCCATTTCCACACTAGACTGTTAAGTGCTATTATTCCACTTTCAACATCCTGTGGAATTCTGGGAGTTGTAGTTTACTGAGGCCAAAGAGCTCTCTGGCTGAGAATTCTGACTGCCCCTCCCTAAACTGCAAACCCCAGGATTCGATAGGATGTTGAATGTGGAATGATAGCACTATAACAATCTAGTGCACAAATGGCCATAGTAACTGGACCAAGGTTATCCAGGGAGCTTCATGACTGTGGAGATTTGAATGTAGGGATGTAGAGAGTATTTGAAATTTATGTCCTCTCCAGTAAGAAAGGGTGACTGAACAATTGGGGTGCCGTGTTGGAAAAACAAACAAACATCGAGTTTGATAAGATTTTCTGCTTTGCATAGTAGCAAAAACAGCAGTACTATTTTTTTTTCATCATCTGCATGTCCTTATACCACCCAGTTTGTAATACTGGACAGGTGCAGTAGCTCATTGTTTACTCAAAGCACTTAGCGTCATTCATCTAACCTATAATGGGTGGGAAGCTGCTTCCTTTTGCCTATTACCTGTCATTTACATGTTCTTAGAGCCACTAGAAAGCTTCTGGGGTGCTGTGGAAACTTCACTAACATTCATTGTTCAGGATGAGTGACAAAAACAGGACTGCTCTTAACAAAGGAGAAAAAGGCCATTGCAGTAAAATACATTAAAAAGAAAAACTCTTCACTAAGCTTTAAAATGTTTGATCATGCAAAAACTTAAGACATACGTGCAAAAATTTAGGACATATGCAAGTGGATTCTATAATATATATATTTTCTCAATAGGCATACAGGTGGCCTCGGAAGTGAAAATGCTCCAAACTACTAGCACAGTTTTGTTTCTTATATTTAAAAGCCATAAATGAGCTGCTTGTAATCTGGCAGCTTCTGTCCAGTAATATACAATCTAGGACTTAGGGGTTCCACAAATAACAAGGCGACAGCCTTCTAACCTCATCCTTGAGCATAAAAACTCAGTGGGTCTTACTGAGTGGTAGCTGGTCGCTTCTCTGCGAAAGGGGCCATAAATCTACTCCAGATATGAATCTGAATTTTGAAAAACTACCCTAGAAGTTGGAGTCTGTTCTCAAAAGAGGGTCAGCACCTTGCATAGCTGCTTTAAAGTTTGGACTCAGCAGATTCACCAATGCTCTTACTTCTGAGTAGATAGGAGGTACTGACATCTGGAGATCAGGGTTTCATATTTGCAAAGAAGATGTTTTTGCGTTCTTTTGTCACAGGATCTATATACATTTGGCCTAATCTCCATTGGCCTAATGTTCCCTTTGGCTAGGATAGCTAATGTATTCATTTGCTTGTGGTGTGGATTAATTTCTGTCCTCTGTGTCCATGTCCTGTTTCACTGCAAGGCAAAACTGTGCCAGAAACAGCTTATGTGCTCCCCAAAGGAGCACTAGTAAAATGAACAAGCAAGTTGGCCAACCTTACTGCAGTAATACTAGCATCAGCCTCCGTCTGCTTTAGAAGGAAAAAAGAAGCTGCTGGCATGCATATTAGAACAGCGGCTGCCTGAAGAAGGAGCCAAAATAGCTATCTTCTCGTCTTTTGCCCTTGTTTCTTTCTGCATTTCATTACTCCAGTTTGCAGACTTTACCATTATTTACTTTTAATTGCATTGTTCTAACCTCTAAATTTAGGTGGGAAAAGTATCTTTTTGTCTGGTTCAGTTAGTTATTGTTTCCATAATTAAAAGCGTTAGGTGTAAAAGCTGTGATGTTGCCTTTTGTGGGCTGAATAGAGGTTTGGTGCTTCTACAACAGTGCTTCTTAATCTATGTTATGTAGAGGGCCAACAATTCCCCACCCCTCCATGGGGTGGGGATCTGTTACTTATTTCTTCCTATTGGTTACAATTGGTTTCTTTTCTGGAAACTCTCCAGCTGACGACTGATGGATTAGCACCAGTTGCTGAGCCACCAGTATGAGTAGTGTTATAGAGAATGGAATAGGACTACCTCCAAAGAGTTTGGGAGAGAAACTTTAGTCCATTGTTATCTTCCATATAACCCCTATGAATTACTGGTTTGGCCCAAGGAGTGAAGAAACTAGGTGGTTGTGGGTTTTCCAGGTTTTGAGCCTGTGTTCTATTAGTATTAGTATTAGGATCCTCTGAAGATGCCAGCCACAGATGCAGGCGAAACGTCAGGGGAAAATACTAATGGAACCTGACCTAAACCCAAAAAACCCACAACAACCTATGGATTCCGGCCGTGAAAACCTTCGACCTTATGGTAAGAAACTGTAAAGGAGGGGCTGTTTTTGCTAGCTCAGTTCAGTAGGAAAGGAAAAGCTGGAGAGGAGAGGTGCTGAAATTGCCAAGGATAAGGAAGAGCTCCTTTGAACCAGGAAAAAGGTAGCAGAATTTTCAATTACACATTTAGGAAGGGACAAAATTCTAGAAGAATTTGCATGAATTTTAAATTTATTTTTAAAAAGGACTTTTAGGTTTTCATCCAAGATTTCAGCACATTCAAGCATATATGGAGGGTCTTATAAGCACGTCCTGCACTGGGACATCATGGGCTGGATGGAACTTGAGGACCATGAATATCTGTTCAATTTTGTGCGTGTGTATATTTGTTTACTTGTTGTATTAAAAAAAATTGAATTTAAATTGTGTGTGTGCTTGCAGTATTCATTTATATTGGCCCTATAGGACACCATAGACGCAGTGAAACAAGGTAGACAAACTGATCCTGAAACCATGACTGCGTCCTCTACTCTGCAAATAGGTTTGCTTCCAAATCATGAGGGCAGGGAAATGTAGAACTGGATTCCTCTCTTCAGACCTAACCCAGAGACATGGACATAGATGTGACAGTGGAGGAGGAGGACTCCTCTGGAGGAGTCCCAGTGCCCTTTTCTTGCCTATAGTAAAGATCTCATGAAGAATAATGTTCGAACAAGGCTAGAGACTATGGATAATTCTTGGGTGTATTGATAATTTCTGGAAACAGAAAAGACAGGACTAGGGAGTTTGCAGAGAAGAGGAATAAAAAGAGACAATCCTGAGATGACTATGAAGGAGAGAAAGTTACATCCATCTCTGTCCTGCAGCATTTATTCAGCAGTACCTCCATAGTTGTGTTTTGTGACACACCTCCATAGTTGTGTTTTGTGGGCCTCTACCTGCTCCTGAGGCCAGAGAGACTCTAAATGTTCAGCTGTGTCTAACTCGATCACCTAATTTTTGTTGTTTTTGCTTAGAGACTTACGCCTACTTGAGTTGTTCCTCATGCTTAAGTTCTATCCCTGATAATTAAATCCTGGTGGTTGTTGTACACTCAGCCCTCCACATTTGTGGGTTTCACTTTTGTGGATTTGATTATTCATGGATTATTTGTTGTCACTTCTGCTGCCTCCCTATGGTATTTTTAATAGGGACTACAAGCCTTCCGAGTCTGAGAAACTGCAAATGAGGCTTGTAAGCACCTACTAAAAATGGTGTGGGGCAGCAGGGGAGGTGGCAGTAAGCCCCACCAGCCATCCATTTCTGCCCTGTGAAGGAACTCTGATGCCTCAAGGGAATCCGCAGTGGGTTGACTATGGTGATCATACTTTTTTTTGTGTTAAATATGGTTTGGAAGGGCCTAGAGCTATTCATGATTTTTCTGCTTTCATGGGGGTCCTGTGCCCCTAACTCTACCGAATGTGAAGGGATGACTGTGTACTCTTCTATTCCTGTATATGTGTCTGTGCCTTCAAGTCACCTGCCAACTTATGGTGACCCCTGGGATTTCGTAGGGTTTCTCCCGTACCAGGAAATGTAGAAGCCAGCAAACTGAAAGCACAACACACTGTCCTGGTCCCTTAGCATCTCCTCACCACCCACCCTTATTCATCATACTACAGAAGGGTTCCTTCCATCTATAGGAGACTTCTGTGTTAGAATTAGCAACCTTTGCATCCCTGCATGGCTACACCTATTAAATGCTATTTTGCATGTCTGCAGATATCCTGCTGATTTGCTCTTCTATGCCCATTCTCCTTTTGCCTCTCTCTAACCTCCAGCCATTTTTTTCCTCATCTCTCTCTTGCCTGCTTTGGACCAGTATTTGACTGTAGACAAGTAATTTGTAAGTCAAGCTACTTTATGTTTTACAAAGAAAAGTAAGGTTCTTTCTTTCCCTGCTAGAACCTCTGGGTGGAAATGGAATTGGTTCTTGTTCAGCTTCTGCTTTGCCAATTGGATTACTCTGCTTGAGAGATCGCTACTATCATTCACATTTCCCAACATTATAATCCTGTTGGTGGAATGGAAACACTAGCAGTCATTGATGATTCTTGCTCCACCTGCATATTCATGATTGCTACTTAGTCATGATTGTTACACTGTTGCCACCAACTTTAGTGGGCATCAGCTGCCTGGGCATGAGGAGATCTATTCTGCCAGGAACAAAGGTGAATGATGTTTCCATCAGGTTTGGGGGGAGGGGCTGGATCAATAGTGGTAAGTGATACAGGATTCTGGCCTATATCTATATTATATTTAAAGACTGAAGAAAGATTCTAAGAGCACATCCAGACTGACTAAAAAATCCCAGATTTTGCTCCTGCCATTTCCAATTTTATTTTGGAGATCCATACACATTTTATTACAGAATAGTTTCTGTCAGCTTCCAATATGATCAGAGACTTTTTATACCAGCTCCTCAGGTTGGTTTATGTTAGCATAGTATAAAATCAGAAAGAACAGGAAAAAATCAAAGACTTTTCAACCACTTTGGATATGCTTTAAGCTTAGCTCCTCATCCCATTTTGTACGCACAATAGTGGTGTTTTTCTTGTTTTCTATACTAAAGAGCCGTGGGATAAAATAAGCATGGAGAGAAATAGGAAAAAGAAAACAATAAAGCTCTTAAGAGGCTGCTTGGCTTCTGTTTTAGGTTGCCAACAGCTGTTGGATTCTTCTTTAGTGGCTCCAAATTTAATAAGACCAAATAAATCTCACTTTTTTTAAAAAAACAAAAACACTTTAAACTAGCAGCCTTAGTCTGCTTTATTTTTCTGTTCAAAATGAGTAGTGTTCTTCCTCTGCACTTTCTTCTTCAGTCATGTTACGGAATCACTTCTGGTTATGTGAAATCATAAGAGAGAGAATTCTCACTCTGAGATTTATGCCTTACTTCTGTTAACAGCAGAAACAGTGCAACTGAAAAAAGGTCTACACTGGATGTTTAAGACTCTTTCTGTTTCTTTTCAATACCATAGTAGAGATTTGAGTATGTATGTAGATATGAGCACAGGTATTTTACTTGTTTCAGCTGTGTGCTTCTGTCTAGAATTGTTTTTTACCGCATATCATTGTATACAATGCCACAGGGGTCTTTTCATGCCACACTGTTATAGTGCTATTATTCCACTTTCAACGTCCTGTGGAATTCTGGGGCCAAAGAGCTCCCTGGCTGAGAATGCCCCTCCCTAAACTGCAAATCCCAAAATTCCATAAGATGTTGAAGGTGGAATAATAGCACTATAACAACGTGCTGCAGAAAAGCCCATTGTCTGCAAAACTATGCTTGTCTTTGACCACAATATATTTTCATCATTATTGACTTGGAATATGAAGTCTCAGGCTGGACCGTGCCAATTTTATCATAGGACATATACTCATAGTAATTCATTTGTTGCTGTTGTGTGCCTTTGAGTCATTTCTGACTTATGGTGACCCCAAGGCAAACTTACAATGGTGTTCTCTTGGCAGAATTGGCTCAGAATGGGTTTGCCCTTGCCTTTCTCTGCAGCTGAGAAAATGTGACTTCCCAAGGTCACCTAGTGGATTTCTGTGGCTGAGCAGAGATTTGAACCCTGGTTTCCCAGTATCCTCGTCCAACATTCAAACTACTACACCATACTGGCACTATAGCAATTCAAATCCTCCAACACATCACAGATGAATGCCAGGGCACATAAAGCAAGCAA